>VWYK01085472.1:0-13327 GCA_013399775.1 Semnornis frantzii | reverse complement strand
ATTTACAGACATTAATAAGGTGATGGAGGTTCAGACATCAGCGAGCAGACAGAGGCTGAGCTGGAGCTGTGATGTGCAAGAGGACCTCAGGTCTGTTTCAGCAGGTGGTTGCCGCAGGGCTGCTGCCCGCCAGGGGCTGCCAAATGGTCCCTGCCCGGCGCTGCCCTCCCTGCTCGGGCTGGGTGCCTGCAGGCAGTGCTGCTGCTGCCAAGGGGCAGTGAGCCCCAACCTGGTCAGGAAACCATCAGCAGGAAGCGCAGAGCTCCTGAGGGGAAGGGACTGCGGAGACGACACAGGCAGCAACTCACTGCTGCCGCTGCCTGCAGGCTCCACACATGGCCAGGCAGCACAGGCAGTACAGGCAGCACAGGCAGCACAGGCCGTACAGGCAGCACAGGCAGCACAGGCAGCACAGGCAGTACAGGCAGCACAGGCAGCACAGGCAGCACAGGCAGCACAGGCAGCACAGGCATTACAGGCAGTACAGGCAGCACAGGCAGCACAGGCAGCACAGGCAGCACAGGCAGCACAGGCAGCATAGGCAGAACAGGCAGCACAGGCAGCACAGGCAGTACAGGCAGCACAGGCAGCACAGGCAGAACAGGCAGCACAGGCAGCACAGGCAGCACAGGTTGCCCCTGTTGCCGCGCAGGAGCTCTGCAGTCTCCTCTGGGTTATTCTCGCTCTGGTTTTTAGTGCCATTAATGTCGATCACTTTGCTCAGTGTTCTGTGGTTTCTGTCTGGGCTCCTTGCCCTGAGGGCTGGGCTCATAAATCCTCTGAGCAGAGCTGTGGCAGCACATTTGCTGGGGCAAGCCAGGGAGTGAACAAGCAGGAAGGGAGCACGGAGAGGGAAAAGGATCCAGGGAGGAAAGGTAAGAATGGGGAGAGTCAGAGAGAACCCTGAGGGAGCTGTGGGCCATCTCCATTGCCCTGTTTTGCTGAGGCTGGCACCCCCATGCTGGGCAGCAGGGGTCTGTGGCACTCAGCTGGCAAAGCAGTCATAGAGGTCTCCTCCGTGCCACAAAACACAGCCCTGAAGGAGCTTCTGGGAAGAGTCCTGAGACTCTGGGCACTGCTTTACAGGAAAAAAGTCACTGCTGAGGTTTGAAGGTTTGCCTGGCTGAGCATCATAGAATCACAGAATGTCAGGGGCTGAGAGGGACCTCCAAAGCTCATCTGGTCCAGCTCCTGCCAGAGCAGCATCACCCAAAGCAGCTCACACTGAAAGCATCCAGATGGTTTTTGACTATCTGCAGAGAGGGAGACTGCACAGCCCACCCTGGGCAGCCTGTGCCAAGGCTCTGTCAACCTCGTAGGGAAAAAATTCCTCCTCAGGCTCACATGGAACTTCCTATGCCTCAGCTTCCACCCATTGCCTCTTGCCCTGCCACTGGGCATCCCCCAGCAGAGCTGGCTCCAGCCTCCTGGCACTCACCCTTACATATTGACAAACATTAATCAGGTTACCCCTCGGTCTCCTCCTCTCCCAGCTAAAACCCCCAGCTCTGGAATAAAAAGCCAGCACAGCACACTCTGCCTTTGCACAAACAGGAGATTTGCATGAGAAAAGGCAAAAAGCTGTGCCCTGAGCAGGCGAAGCCTCTGTGATGCCCAATGACACAGAAACATTAGCCCCAGGAGACTTCCTTCCCACCCCAAATGGGGAGCTGCAGAAATCACTCCTCCTGTGCCAGCTTAAAACTGGTCACATCTTGCCAGCCTGGGATGCCCTTTGCTTCCCTTCCTGTTGCAGCTTTCACCATGAAGATCCAACAGGGAAATGCTCTCACGGAGGCTGTGCTGGGAAAGCAGAGCCTAGCTGCAAGAAATGGGAAGGGGTTTACCTACACCACCAGAACACAGTCTGGGGAATGGATGTCCCTGGGGACACCCAGGGGCACCCTCCCTCCTCTGGGGGTGACATGGAGACCACAATGGCCTCTGCCAGCTGGGGCAGCTTTGGGAACCTTGCAGTGGCACTAAACCTACCACAGATTGGCTACAAGGACAGGGGGAGGGAAGGGCTGAGGGGTGTGAAACAACAGAGTGTGAAACAACAACAGGGTGTGAAACAAACAGGGTGTGAAACAGCAACAGGGTGTGAAACAACAGGGTGTGAAACAACAACAGGGTGTGAAACAAACAGGGTGTGAAACAACAAACAGGCTTTGTGCCTTCCTCTTGACTTCAAAGTTGCCATGGTACCCATGCCTGCTGCTGCAGTCCTTCCTCCCTGCCCTCCCTTCCTTTCCTTCTCCTGGGCTCCCCTCTCTCTTCATCTTAGGTGTGATTCTCTCCCTTCTTGTTCTGTCCTCTGCCAAGGTCCAGCCTCCTGCTCACCAGCCTGGCTTTCAGTCAAGCCCTCACAGATCTTCAACCTCCTCCCTGACACCTATCTCTTCCCACTGCTTTCTGCAGTGCCCATTCTCCATTCCCCATGAGCCACAACATCTCATCACTGCCTGGAGAGCAGAGGGGAGAAGCCAATCCACCAATGAAGCCATTTCCCACTGCACTCAGTGAGAAGGTCCTCCAGGACAAGTTGCCTATCCTATGGGAACACAGCCCTGCAGGCTGGAATGGGTTGCAAGGTCAGAGGAGGAACCTCTGGGCCAAATGGGAAGGGAACCTGTTTGAAAAGAGCCTCCCAAAGGGAGGAGAAAGGGAGAAAATAAGGGAGAAGGTAGAAAAAGCAAAGGTGCAGGTTGCCATGGGGGTGGCTGCAGGGACAGGCTGGCTTGGGGCTGTGCAGGACCCAGACAGGCCAGGCAGGGAGAGATGTCACACTAGGACTGGGTCAGAGAAAACAGCCCCAGCAGCCATCAGGACAAGGGAAGGTTCAGCAGTGTCTTGCTTTGGAGGTGACCACAGCAGCTGCCTGGGGCTGCTCTGGGGGTGCAGCTGAGCGGCAGGGCTGGGGCAGGGCACTCTGCCAGCTTCTTAACGACCCTGCTCTGCTCTGCAGACTGCCAGTAAAAATCCATCACGATTAACGCCTCGAATTTGTCACAGTGCAGACCTGCATGACAAAAAACATGGCTTTTGGGGTTTTCTCACAAGTCATGTTCTTTGTAAGGGAGTCAGCGCCGCTCCCCCGCCCTCCCCCACAAGCTCAGCCCTTGGCTCCCCAGTTCCTGGCAGATGGGAAGAGGACCAGAGCTGTGAAACACTTCTGTGTCATTTGTCAAGTTTTATTAAATGGCTTGGGATATTTTTATTACCAAACAAGGGTTTCTCAGCGGGGCTGGGCCCTCCTCGCGGGCCCTCCCCCTCTGCAGGCTTGGGGAGGGTTTCGTGTGACTCCTTTCCCCTCGGTTTACCCCCACAGCCTGAATGAGAATCTGACATTGCTCAGGAACCTTGTGTCAAGCAGGGGAAACCCAGAGAAGCATTTGCCTTGAGCTGCCTCAGTGCAGAGCTGTGGACTGCAAATGGCAGCAAGCAGGCAGCCATGCACCAGACCTCATGAAACTCTTTTGCTCTGGTGGCAGGAAAGGAATGCACCCAGGGCACCAGGATGTGGTTCAGAGGTGGGCTTGGCAGTGCTGCCTTCGTGCCTGGAGTTTATCTTACAGCTCTTCTGCAGCCTAAGTGATTCTGTGCTGTGTTCACACTGGGCTCAGCAGGGCTGTAAGAAGCTCCCAGAGATGAGGGTGGGACATGCAGGTCCTGTCAGCAGTGTGATACATCTTCTGCCCTCCATCTCCAGCCTTCTCTTCCCTGTGCTGTTTCACACTCTGCTGTAACATCTGCCATAAGCAGCATGGGCAGGGATGGAGAGAGGGGATCCTGCCCTTCTGCTCTGTCAGACCTCAACTGCAGGGCTGGGGCCAGCTCTGCAGCCCTCAACCCTGGAAGGACCTGGACCTGATGGAAAGGGTCCAGAGGAGGCCATGAAGATGATCAGGGGGCAGGAGCAGCTCTGCTATGGGGACAGGCTGAGGGAGCTGGGGGTGTGCAGCCTGGAGAAGGCTCCAGGGAGACCTCAGAGCTGCCTGCCAGTGCCTGAAAGGCTCCAAGCAGGCTGCAGAGGGACTGTTTGCAAAGGGCTGCAGGGACAGGAGCAGGGACAATGGCTGCAAACTAGAGCAGAGCAGACTGAGGTTGGCTGTGAGGAACAAGTTCTGCAGCAGGAGGCTGCTGGAACACTGCAGCAGGTTGCCCAGGGAGGTTGTTGTGGCCTCATCCCTGGAGATGTTCAAGCTGAGGCTGGAGAGGGCTGTGGGCAAGCTGCTCTAGTGGGGAATGTCCCTGCTGGGTGCAGGGGGTTGGGCTGGGTGAGCTCTGGAGGTCCCTTCCAGGCCAGCCCACCCTGTGAAGCCCAGCTCCTGTTTCTCAGCACTGGCCTCATTTTCTGCTTGCAGTTTGTAAGCTCAGGATGAGGACCTTTGCATTCTGTCCCACCAGAGAGTATCTTTATCCAGCTTGCTACAACAAGAACTGGGGAGGGACATGAAATTCTGGCAGCTGATAGAAGAATCATAGAGCCACAGAATGTCAGGGGCTGGAAGGGACCTTCAAAGCTAATCTGGTCCAGCTCCTGCCAGAGCAGCAGCACCCAGAGCAGATCACACAGGAATGCATCCAGATGGTTCTTGAATATCTCCAGAGAGGGAGACTCCACAGCCCGCCATGGGTCACAGCTCTATCACCCTCACAAGGAAAAAATTCCTCCTCAGGCTCACCTGGAATCTCCTGTGCCTCAGCTTCCACCCATTGCCCCTTGCCCTGGCACCCAACAGAGTTGGCTCCAGCCTCCTGGCACTCACCTTTACATATTGATAACCATTGCTGAGGTTCACCTCTCAGTCTCCTCCTCTCCAAGCTTCAAGCCCCAGCCCCCTCAGGCTCTCCTCACAAGGAAGATGTTCAACTTCCTTCATCATTTTTGTGGCTCTGCACTGGACTCTCTCAAGCAGCTCCCTGAGGTCCTTCTCGGTGGTGTGGAGGTCTCCCAGCACAGTGTGTGTGTGCCCAGATGGCATCTGTGACCCACACCAGACAAAGCCCACACACAAGCAGCTATTTGCTGCCCAAACTGCAGGGATTTGCAAGGCAGGAGAAGGATGCAGGCCATGAAGGCCCTTCTGGCCATGAGGCTTTGCAATGGGAAGTCCCCACCATAGGAACTCGTTGGTACCCCCCAGGAGAGTGACTTAAATTCTTAGGCAGGAGGGTGGGTCTCGTCCTGGGGCAGACTACCTGCTCCTGGCATGGCACAGCCAGGATCCCATTGACTCTGAATGTCCAAGGAGACTCTGCAGCAGCTCTGTGTTTCTGTGTCCTGGGAAGCTGGGGACAGTTTACAGCTAAAAGCTGCTTTGTTTCTGTCTGCCTGTGATGAGAGCAGGGCTGAGCCCTCTGCCTGCACTGGTACCCGCCTGGGGGGAGGGAGGTGAAGCCCAAACGTGCTGGTGTGCAGGTGAGGGACACAGCAGAGGTGCAGGGAATGTTTGCCAGGCAGAAGGGAGTGGTAGAAGAGCTGCACCTGCACAGGTGGTGTCAAACCCAGGGCAGGGCACTGCTTCACCCCACACACTTGGGCACAGTAAACTCTGCAGCACCACGGAGGCTGAGGACTCTGAAATCAATAATCACTAACCCCAGTCCAACGATCCAGGGTCTGGAACATCATTGTCTGCTAAGTCTCAAGGGCCAGGAGTGGGACCTGGATGTGCCAAGGTGCCAGTGTGCTGCCCAGCAGGCTGCTGGGGACTCTGCTCAGCTGTACCAACTGCTGTGGGAGCTGCCTGGTGGATTCCTTATCCAGAAACAACATTTTGCTCTCTATGAGCCTCAGAGCAGCCCTCTCTGTGCAGTGTGCATTCCCCTGCTCAGCACAGAGCAGGGCACCCTGCAGCCTCACCTGGGAGTAAGGGAAGCACATCTGGGATTTCTGAAAGTCTCTGGAGGCTGAAGATGGTTTATGGAACAGATCTGGAAGACTGAGGTCTGCAGAGGAGTTTGGTCAGCAGGAGAAACCAGTGAGGAAAGTCACTCTGCTCTCTCAGTGCTATGCATTTTTTCAGTCTCCCATCACAAGTGTATAAAGAGGATCTAGGCAAGCCCAGGGAATGGTCTTCTTCTAGGCCACCTCTGGGCACAGGTTGTGGGGAGCAGCAGCAGGGATTTGCCAAGAGGAGATCTTGCTTAGCTGATCTGACAGCACTCTGTGATGTCCTGTCTGAGTGGGTAGCTGCAGAGAGCAGTGTTAGTCTGCCCACAACATCCCATAATATCCTTGTGAGCAAGCTCAGCAAGTGTGGGATGGAAGGGCAGAGGGAGGTGGATTAGGAATTGGCTACATACTAGAGTGCAGAGCGGTGGTGAATGGTGCCAAGTGCAGCTGGAGAGCTGGCACCAGTGCAGTGCCCCAGGGGTCAGTGCTGGGCACAGTCCTGCTCAGCATCTTCATCAGTGCCACTGCTGAGGGCACAGACACAGACAGAGACTGCTCAGCAAGTTTGCTGAGGAGACCAAACTGGGAGGCTTGGCTGAGAGCCCTGGAGGTTGTGAGGCCATTCAGAGAGACTTGGGCAGGCTGAGAGCTGGGCAGAGAGGAAGCTGAGGAGGTTCAGCAGGGATCAGTGCAGAGTCCTGCACCTGGGCAGGAAGAAACTGCACCAGGACAGGTCAGGAGGTGACTGCTGGAGAGCAGCCCTGGGGAGAAGGACCTGGCAGTGCTGGTGGGCAGCAAGTTCTGCATGGGCAGCAATGTGCCCTGCTGGGCAAGAAGGCCAAGGGCATCCTGGGGGCATTCAGAAGAGTGTGGGCAGCAGATCCAGGGAGGTTCTCCTGCCCCTCTGCTCTGCCCTGCTGAGACCTCACCTGGAATATTGCATCCAGCTCTGGGCTCCCCAGTTCAGGAGGGACAGGGATCTGCTGGAGAGAGCCCAAGGGAGGGCACAAGGATGCTGCAGGGACTGCAGCACTGCCTGAGGAGGAGAGGCTGAGGGACCTGGGGCTGCTTAGTCTGCAGAGGAGAAGGCTGAGAGGGGATCTGAGCAATGTCTGTGAATAGCTGAGGGTCAGGAAGGAAGGGACAGGGACAGGGACAGGGACAGGCTCTGCCCACCTGTGCCCTGGCACAGCACAAGAGGCAGTGGATGGAAGCTGCAGCACAGGAGGTTGCAGCTCAACACAAGGAAGAACTTTGCTGTAAGGGTCCCAGAGGCCTGGCACAGGCTGCCCAGAGAGGTTGTGGAGTGTCCTTCTCTGGAGCCTTCCCAGCCCTGTCTGGATGTGTTCTGTGTGATCTGCACTGGGTTATGGTCCTGCTGTGGCAGGGGTTTGGACTTGATGACCTCCAGAGGTCCTTTCCAACTCCTAACATCTGTGAGCCTGTGAAAAACTGCAGCTGATGAGACACGGAGAGCAAGGAGTAAGTCCTTTGCTAGGAGCTTTGTCCAGGGTCTGGTTGTTTCCTGGCTTGCTGCTGGTACTGGGAGCAGAGTCCTGCTGTGGAACTCACCTGGGACACCACCTGGGACACCACCTCCCCTGAGGCCACCTCCAGGGTCCCTTCCTGGACCAGCAGTGGTGATGGATCCCCAGGAGCTCAGAGGATGATGCTGCAGCAAAGCAGCTCCTCTCTGCTCTTCTGCCCTGGTCACTGCAGGTGCCCTCTGCCCCCACAGCCTGGCTTACCTTTCTGCAGAGCTTTGCTGTGTGTCTCCATCATTTCATCCTGTCCTCAGCCCTAAGCACACTTAGCTCCTTGCAGCTTTGCCTGGTTCGGTGTTGCCAGTGTGCCAGGTCCTCTCCACCTCACCTTACCAGGACAGTAGCTTCTCCCTCCAGCCACCAACAGCTCCAACTTGGCTCCTCAACGATTTGATTTGCTTCTCAGCCTATGGGGAGCCTCAGGGTTCCTGCCCATGTCACTTGGGCCCTGCTGTTGTGTATTATGGTAAGACAGAGTGACACAGACCCAGGCTTCCCTTCCAGAAACCTGAGAATATGTAACCTGCTTCACCAGCTGTGGCTGGTGGCACCAGCAGAAGCCAGACAGCCTGTGAGAGAGAGGCTGTTAGAGATCTGCACCCACCACTCCTGGCCCTTTGCCATTCTGCAGGCACCACTTCTGCGAGCCACCCCAGTGCTCCCCTGTGTTTGGAACGTGGTGGAACGAGAGGCAATGGCCTTGGGATGGGGAGATTAGGAGTTGGGAAGTGATAGTGCCCCTGTGCTTGGCCCCAGGGAGTACTGGGTTCAGTTCTGGGCACCACAGCACAGGAAAGATGTTGAGGGGCTGGAGGTGTCCAGAGCAATGAGGTTGCTGAGGGGTTTGGAGAGCATCATATGAGGAGCACCTGAGGGAGCTGGGGTTGTTTAGTCTGGAGAAGGGAAGGCTGAGAGGAGACCTCACTGCTCTCTACAGCTCCGCAGAAGGAGGTTGGAGTGAGGCTGGGGTTGGTCTCTCCTCCCAGGTAACCAGAGCCAGGACCACAGGCAATAGGTTGAAGTTGTGCCAGGGGAGGTTTGGATTGGACATGAGGAGAAACTTCTTTAGTGAGAGAGTGGTGAGGAGTTGGAACAGGCTGCCCAGGGAGGTGGAGGAGTCCCCAAGCCTGGAGGGGTTCAAGAAGCTGTAGATGTGCTGCTTCAGGACATGGTTTAGTGGCCACAGGGGTTGGGTCATGGTTGGACTTGATCTTAAAGGTCTTTTCCAGCCCTGGTGATTCTACAACTCTATGAACTCTTGGCAGTGGTGAGACACTGGCACAGGCTGCCCAGGGAGGTTGTGGTTGCTCCCTGCCTGGAACTGCTCAAGGCCAGGTTGGATGAGGCCTCGAGCAGCCTGTGCTGGTGGCAGGTGTCCCATGGCAAGGGGCTTTGAACTGGATGAGCTTTAAGGTACCTTCCAACCCAAACCCTGCTATGAATCCATGGCCCTGAAATGCACAACTACAGCAAACTGTCTCTTGAGTCTTCAAGGCAGGTCCTGGCAACCCTGCTTTGACAGGCTCAGTTTGCCCCTGGCTGGGTGCATTGTGCCCCACTGCTGCCCTGCTGCCACAAGGCATGCTGCAGCCAGCTGAGGTTTCAGATTTTTAACCTCCCCCCTTCTCTAAATTCCTCTTTCATGCTCAGTAGTAGCACCAGAAAACACTCCAGAAGTCACTTCTGGAGGACTGAGATCTTCCATCTGGCTTGGGGGGGGTGGGGGTGGAGAGGACACATCTGGAAGCTGCCTGAGGAGGCTGTGTGCAAAAGCAGAGATGTGCTAGGCTGGGGTAGATGTACTGCAGCAAACACAGCATCCCAGCAGGGCTGCTGCAAGGGCACTTGGGCATCTCCAGACTAACCTTGCCCTGGCAGTAAGGCTGCCCCAGCACTGAGTCAGGGTGGTCTTACCTTTGAGTCCTGGGCACCCCCATCCTGCACCTCTCTGTTCCAAGGCATGGGAAAGAAGTTTCTCAGTGTCCTGCCTGGACTTACCAAACCCCAGTGTGCAGCCACTGTGCCTGGTGCCACCAGGCTGGCACTGTGCTCTTTGCAGTTGCCCTCTGGGCAGCTGCTCCTACCTCCTACGGCAGGGCAAAGTGGCTCTGCCAGGACTGCCACACAGCCGAGCTGCCTGGGCACCAGCCCTGCTCTGTGCAGGTGGCTGGCTGCCAGGGGACCCACAGTTGGTACTCGTTGGGCAGAGGTGCTTGGTGCTGACTTCCCTGTGTCCTTTGGTGAATCAGGAATTGGAACTCAGCAGAGTTGTTGGTGGAGCCTCGCTCACGGCCGAGGTTATCACAACAGCCATAAATCCCCCACGGTTCTGCAGGGGAAATCTCATTACTTCTCCTCCTTCCTCCCCTCCCTGGGCCATGGGACCTGGCAGAGCCACAAGAGAGAGGAGTTGATTCAATCCAGTTTTGGCTGAAGTGATCAGCAGTGAATCATCATCTCCTGCAGACCCCCTCCTTCACCCAGCCTTGACTCCCAGGGGCGGTGCTGGCACCGTGTCCAGAGCCAGAGGAGGCTGAGCAGGGACAGCTCCCACCCTGCCCAGGCAGCTGGAACCCTGCTGCTCTCCTTGTTTTGGCCAGCCCTGCACTCTTTGTGGGGACACCAAACGGCCAGGACGTGGACAGCCACTGTCAGCAGCTCTTCCAGGGCTGGCCAAGGCTTTGGAAGGTCTTCAGCCAGCTCAGGACAGAAGGCAAACCTCCCCCCTGCTGCCCTCCCTCCTGCCTCTGTGCCCAGCAGAGGAGTGTTTCTGCACCACTGTGGTGTTCAATTATCTACTGGCCTCTCCTGGTATCCTCTGCTGCCTGCACCTGCATCTGCTGGCCCTTTGTGCTGTCTTCAACAGGTGCCCCAGAGCCTCGCAGCTGGCACACAGGCAGTATCTCTCTCTTTCCTTGCCAGTGACCCCAGGGTGCCAGATGGGTTTTGACCCTCCCTTATGCTAGGCAGTCCTCTGGAGAAGCTGTGTGTGCCCATGCAAGCCCTTCTGGGCTGGTACACCCTGCACAAAGCACTGCTGAAGTAAAGGCAGCTGTGCCACAGGGAGGGGCCTGCAGCAGGGCACCTCCCTGCCCTTCACTCCTGCACCCCACCTCTGAACAGCAGAAGAGGGGGAGATGGAGGACACCAACTCATGTGGCTGTCCCCATCCCAACCACTCCTCCCTGTCTGCCCACCCCACCAAGCCCTCTCCACTGCTCTTCCCTCAGTCTTTCTGCTCCTCTGCTCCCACATATCCCACGAGGGCATGACAGGGCCAGGGGGGCAGTGCTGCAGAGCAGGGCACCCCTCTGGCTTGTGTGATGACTTTAGAGTGGCCTCTGCATCCTGCCCTGTTTCCATCCCTGCTGCCTCCCCTCTCTGCCCTGCCTTTTTCTGACTGCTGTGTGTGCATTTTTCTGCTAGCAGCTCACTCACTCCATTCTTATGTTCCTACACAAACCTTGGATGCATCGTGGCAGCTCAGTGACTTACTGCTCCTCTGTGTGTCAGCTCCTTCCACCACCTCCTGCTGACACCACTGTTGCTCACTTTACAGCCTGAACTAAGCAGGGAGGCTTTGGCACCAGCACCCTCTGTGGTCCTGAGTGATGTGGAGGACCCACTCAGTTTCCCATCACTACTTTTTGCCACCCCCTCTGCCCCTGTTTCTCTCTCAGGCTTCCACAAGCATCAGATTTTCTGTCTCTTTATGACTTACTTTTATACCTGGTTTATTTTAGAACATTTTTTTGCCATTTACTCTGATGAAATCCCTTCCTAATTCCCTTGTTAGGTAATCCCTGGCATGCTTTGCACTTGCTTCCACTGCCCAGGCTCAGGCTGGATTTCCTTTAGCTGAAGTACCTCAGCACAGCTCAGATGTGCAATGAAAGTCTGAGGGTTGATTTTTCTTCCCCTTGTAGACCTTTCTGCTTTTCCTCCTGGGATGTGGAGCCTTCAAAGCCTCACTGGGGTGAGGCCTCCATTTCAAGGCTGTGGCCTTACATGGATTTGGCCTTAGAGCCCTTTTCATGAACTCTCCTCATTTATTTACTCTGACCTGAGTTCCCACCCTGTGAGGCTGAGCAGCCTCCTGCACTTCTGGAGGCAGAACCTCCCCCAGTGGCCTTGGGGCTGACTGCTTTGTGATCACTGAGAGCTAAGAGCTCACCACTGGCAGCTCAGCACTGGCAGCTCACCACTGGCAGCTTCTTCAAGTAACTCCCCTCCCACATAGAATTATAGAATGGGAAGGTTGGAAGGGATCTCAAAGATCATCCAGTTCCAACCCCTGCCATAGGCAGGGACACCTCCCACTAGCACAGGTCACTCAAGGCCTCATCCAACCTGGTCCTGAACACCTCCAGGGAGGGAGCAGCCACAACCTCCCTGGGCAACCTGTGCCAGTGTCTCACCACCCTCAACCTGTGCCAGTGTCTCACCCCCCTCACTGCAAACAACTTCCTCCTCACATCCACTTTCAATCTCCCCTCTGACACTTCAAACCCATTCCCCTTGTCCTGCCATTCCCAGCCCTTGGCAATAGTCACTCCCCAGCCTCCCCGGAGCCCCCTTCAGATCCTGGAATGCTACTATAAGGTCTCCTGGAAACCTTCTCCTCTCCAGGCTGTATGACTCTGGAGTGAGGGCAGAAATGGCAAAACAAACCCCAAAGAAAGCCCCCAGTGGCTGTGTGCTGGTGCCTGGCTCAGATCAGTCACCCCTGCCCCAGCTGGAGCCCAGCAGTCCCTGCTGTGGCTGTGGCTCTCGGTGGCAGAAATGTCAGTTTTGATAGCAGTGACTGCAGGCACTTTGGAGGGACACAGAAACTTAGATGGGAACTGGGAGCAGTTTTGTCAGATGGGCTCCCAATTCCTCCACACCAAACCAGACAGGAAACTGAGACTTGAAGCAGCAGACATTCCCCCAGGTGTTGCAGATTCCCAAACTTCTCAAACCAGAGTAAACTTCCAAAGGCAATTATCTGCATGCCTGGTCTGAAATATCTACCCTAAAAGCATCCCTTGCAAAAATACCCTCTGTGTCCATGGTGAGGAAGGGCCTCCCCCCACAGCAGAGCTGGGCTGGCTCCTCCTGCTGCCCAGATGCCCCAGGGCTTGTGCTGGAGGTCTGCAGGTATGCTGCTCCTCTGATGTGCCCTCAGCTCCTGGACAGGTGGATCTGAGAGACTGCAACCTTCTGGAGGTGCCCAGATCATGGAATCATAGAATGGCTTTAGTTGGAAGGACCTTGAGGCTTATCCAGTCCCAACCCCTGCCAAGGGCAGGGACACCTCCCACCAGCCCAGGCTGCTCAAGGCCCCATCTCCCAGGGAGAGGCTCCAACTCTCCCAAACTGGGAATCAAGAGCAAGGTAGCATCCCAGAGGAGCAAGAAACCTCTCAGAGCAGCAAGAAACCTCTCAGAGCAGCAAGAAGTCTCCCAGAGCAGCAAGGCAACCTCCCAGAGGAGCAAGAAAGCTCTCAGAGCAGCAAGGAGCGTCTGAGAGCAACAAGGAAACTCTCAGAGCAGCAAGGCAGCCTCTCAGAGCAGTAAGGAGCCTCTCAGAGCAGCAAGGCAGCCTCCCAGAGCAGCAAGGAGCCTCTCAGAGCAGCAAGGAAACCTCTCAGAACAGCAAGGCAACCTCTCAGAGCAGTAAGGAGCCTCTCAGAGCACCAAGGAGCCTCTCAGAACATCAAGGAAACCTCTTAGAGCTGCAAGGCAACCTCTCAGAGCAGCAAGGAGCCTCTCAGAGCAGCAAGGAGTCTCTCAGAACAGCAAGGAAACCTCTCAGAGCAGCAAGGCAACCCTCTANCCTCTCAGAACAGCAAGGCAACCCTCTAAGAGTAGCAAGACAGCCTCTCAGAGCAGCAAGGCAG
>VWYK01085469.1:9786-20246 GCA_013399775.1 Semnornis frantzii | reverse complement strand
GTCCAGATAGATAACATCCATTGCCCTTCTCTTATGCACTTGCATCCATTGTAGGAAGCCACTAGGTTGGTGAGGTAGGACTTGCACTTAGTAAAGCCATGCTGTCTGTCTCAGATTACCTTCCTGTCCTCCGTGTGCCTTATCAGATCTGGTATGAGGATCTGTTCCATGATCTTCCCAGACACAGAGGTGAGGCTGAAAGGTTGGTAGTTCCCAGGGTCTTCCTTTCTATCCTTTTTAAAAATGAGTGTAATGTTTCTTTCCTTCCAACCACCAGAGACTACACCTGACTGCCAGGACTTTTCAAGCATCGTGGAGAGTGGCTTGGCAACTGCATGTGCTTGTTCACTCAGGACTCTGGGATTCATTTAATCAGGTCCTATGGACTTGTATATCTTCAGGTTTCTCATGTGGTCATGAACCTTGTCTTCACTTACAGTGAGAGGGACTTAGTCTCTCTGATCCAGTTTTCTGGCTGTTCAACTTGAGAGGTGCAAGGAGAGAGATTGCCAGTGAAGACTGAGGCAAAGTTGTTGAGAACCTCAGCCTTCTCATCTGTTAATAACTCGCCATTCTTGCCCATCAAGTTGGGTACATTTTCTTTAACTTTCCTTTTCTGGTTGACATACCTGTAGCTCTTACTCTTTGTATCCTTTGCTAAGCTCAGCTCCAGCTGCACCTTGGCCATCCTGACTCATCCCTACACAGCTGGGCAGCGTCCTTATACTCTCCTTAATATATCTGACTCTATTTGAACTGCCTACACAGTTCTTTCTTGCCTTCTAGTTTGGCCAGCAGGTTTTGACTCAACCATGCTGCTGGTCTCTTCCCTTCCTTGATTGATTTCTTATACCTGAGGATTCAGAGGCACCTTAAATATCTGCCTATTCTGTTCTGCTCCCTTGTCCCTGAGGACCGTTTATCAGGGGGATCTATTGACTAACTCCTTGAAGAGCTGGAAGTTCCCTTTCCTAAGTCAAGACAGTATGACTTAACATCATTACACTTAAGAACCACCACACTGGTCTTTAGGATGACAGTGTTTTGTTCTAGATTTAGAATGGACCTGTTAAAAAATTAGTTATGATATTTAACTGTCACTAAACATGACTAGATGTCAGGAGGAAGTTCTTTCCAGTGAGGCTGGTGAGGCACTGGAACAGGTTGCCCAGGGAGGTTGTGGATGCTCCCTTCCTGGAGGTGTTGAAGACCAGGTTGGAGGAGGCCTTGAGTGACCTGTACTCAAGTGGGAGGTGTCCCTACCTATGGCAGGGGGTTGGAACTAGGGGATCCTTGAGGTCCCTTCCAACCTTACTGTTCTATGATTCTATGATTCTACAGACATAGCCATCATTGATTCTATGATTCTATTTCCTAAATATGTCTGAGGTATGTTTATTAGGACCATTACTCTGAAATTAATGTTTGTTTGCTAGAAATTTCCATGTGCTTTATATTTTGAGGAATTTGGTCTTTGTGTTTGCCTATTTTTCCACCTACCTTAGTTACAGAATATTAATTTTATTTTCTTTCTTATTAGTGGACTATTAATATGATGCCTTCATAGGCTGTAGAGACTCTTAGAATACAGCTTATCAAGAGTTTTTCAGCAAAGTCTTCAATAAACTCTTAGTAAGTACCTTGTATAGTGACCAGTAAAACTAAATGTAGTTTTCTTAGATGATACATCTTAATCGTGCTTCACCAAAACAAATATTTTAATTTGATTCACTTGACATTGGAGTCCACATCTGAATCTGGGCTCTATTTCCCTTTGTCGAAGCAGAGGAGATACTTTTCAAATTGCTGCACATTTAGCATTCTTATTACTTCTGGAGTTACACAGGAACTCGGAAAATGAAGCCCAAATTCTTTACCACAGTCTTGAGGCAGATGGCTATATTGAATTTTCCATGCAGTCCTTCTTGCATATCAGGTCACTTCCTGCTAATATTTATACTTTCACTTGTAGTATTACTCTTAAATTGCACACATACATGCCTATATACATCGACTTTAAAATAAAAACTTCATGACATAAAGTGCTTTAGGTTCCAGAAAAGTGAAACATTTGTTTGTGAATAGAAAGAGCAAAGATGGAAACTGCATCCACTGTAACTACACACAGAAAAGGAGTTTAATTAGTCTAATGATCAGTACAGTCTCTTATTAATAACAGAATGCTGCTCCCTGACCCATATTTGCTTATTCTCTTTGAAAATGGCAGCTCAGCTGCTGGTCTGTGCTGTTCTTTAGCAGACTATGCTGAGGTGGCCTC
Source organism: Semnornis frantzii (assembly GCA_013399775.1). Taxonomy (NCBI): domain Eukaryota; kingdom Metazoa; phylum Chordata; class Aves; order Piciformes; family Ramphastidae; genus Semnornis; species Semnornis frantzii. The sequence goes on along the minus strand of VWYK01085469.1, from coordinate 17,968 downwards.
TAAATCCTATTTATCATTACTTTCTGACAAGTAATGTCATAATCTTTCATAGAAGGACTTTAAAATTACATAATTTCATTCCAGAAACAGATGGGACCCACAGGACTGGGTCTGGCATGGTACAAATCAGGTCTGTCCAAAAGAAAAAAGTGTATGTGTGCTTGGATCTGTGGTATGTGGCAGTGTAAAATCAAATTTCTAATTTGTATTTCCCTGAGGGTTAGCTCAAGACACACTTCACTTTAGGCTTTTATGAATATGAAAAGTTTCTGAGGAAACCCACACATTTTTATATGGGTACATTATTCACTTTTTGTAAATGGCATATTTATAAATATCCATGCAACTATTACACTGGGTAACAGCTTCCTTTTCTGATGCACAATCATATGCACTAAATCCTTCCTGATTACACCCAAGATATTTCAGTGTATTTTCAAAGCTACTCAAACTTACAAACACACACAAAAAAAAGGTGATACTATGAATCAAATTATTTTGTGCTTTTAGTATGCCTATTTTGTACTTGCAGTTTTGTAACAATGAAGACACAGTTATTTCTTTAATTAGGATTAGTTTATTGGTAATATTCCTACCCATCTCTGGAGGATCTGGGGCAAATGTGAAGGTTATATATTACTCAGTGTTTTATGCTATGCAGCAGTCCCTTGGAAACCAGCAAGGTTCTCGTATTATTTCTTGAAATACTCAAAGCAGTGTCATTACATTTAAATATTTGATAGATAGTACTGGTGCTGTTCAAGAGGCCATAAATCAAAAACTACAGTAAAAAAGTTTGAGTTGTACTTTGACTTACCAATGAGGTCATCAAACAAGAATTTCATAGACGTTAAATTGTCTATTAGGAAGAAGCAGGAATGTGGGCAGATATACTATGGGATGTTCAGATGAAATGTTATATTCAGTAAGTCACTATGAAAAAAAAGTCTTCCCACAGGCAGTGTGGAGTAATGAATAGTGAAAGGTGCTGACATTGTCAAATAGATAACATCAAGGCTATAACAGAACAATAAGGTTTTCTGCTGTAATGCCCCCAAAGAGGACCTCATGATTGTTATTGAGCTGTGCAATTGATTGGTCGTTTGGAGCAACCTGCCCCAGAGTTCATATATTACTGAAATTAAGGTGAAGTTTCTCTTCATTGACTGGATTAGGGGGAAAGCAATTGGGAAGAATAATGAGAGTTAATGCTATAGCTGAGCATCAATACTTTCATAAATAGTGCAATCAATAAATGACCTTGTCACATGGAGACTACTTGTAGCACCAGAATTTGAGATACTAATTTGATAGTTGGAAGATATGGAGAAACAGTCTCAAAGGCAAGAGGAGTGGCAAAGATAGATCCAACACTGTTTTCAGGTATAGGAGGATAATAAGTGATATCAAGAGCCTATCTCAAGCTTTCATATATTTCAGGTACATGATATATGTATGCCAGATACAGAGTCCCAGAGGTATTAATATATAAATGATAGCTGGTAAACTTCCGATATGGAGACCTTGTTAAGTTAATGCTTTCAAATATGCTCAGTGTCTCATAGGAACACTGATGATTGTTAGGATTCTCGGTGCAGTTTATGAGAATGGTGGCATTACTGGCAGCACTGAAACCAGTGGGAGATCTACCACTGACATTAGCAACACCAAGTTAACACCACTGCAGTCTGATTCTGTATTAAATCAGTTACCATGGATATGTGTTCAGCACTTAGACTGTTTATATAAGGAGAACTAGCAATCTGAACAAATGCAAGACAATAATTTGTTGGAAATACCCACTAAAACCCCTAAAGAATGTTGTCCTCAAGGAAACAAAAAAAAGCAAAGCGTCTCAGGATGGATTGGGGTTTGTTACTAAAAGGATATGGGCTCAAGTTACAAAGAAGTACAGGTCCCTAACTTTTACCCCGTAAAGAACTTAAATGACTTCACAGATCTGAGTCAAATAAATGTATAATTAGACACCCGAAGTCATTCTTTTATGATTTCATAAAGTAATGACATATTCAAAGTATGGATTCCGTTGTCCTAGCTCAGTAGGACAAGAATAAGAGAGGAAAAGTCTTTCCTTTTTTCCCTGTACAATCAACAGGCTCAGATATTATGTAAATATATGATAATTATGTGATAAATTTCCTATGTGATAACTGCTATTGCAGGAGCTCTTTCATTGCTCCAGCGATACTGGTTCTGCCTTACCTATACAAAAACCTTGAAATCTCCTATGATTCATGACTGTTGCAGTCCTATACATTGCTGTAGGACGGTAAGACTGGAATTTCTGTTGGAAATCTTAGACAGTATTTTAAGAAACTCCACAACATTATATACAGCTTTTAAAAAAAAAAGCATATTCTTTTAAGAATTTTATGATTAATGTTTTGAATGGGCAGACTCTGAAGTGACTCATGGTGTGTATAACATCTTAACTGACAGAGAAATCAAGAAGACCACCAGGAAGAAATAGAAGAATAAATGTCGAGAACAATTATGAGATTGTGGAATATGAATACAAATATTAACAGAAAAAAACCTGAAACATGATGTTCTGAAATACTTTGCTATTTGAATATTAATACAGTTAATCTTCAGCTCCTATGCAACAAATAAAGAACACAGCCGGGGACACATAATCCCCTTCTGCTACAGCTTGCTTCAAACTGCAGGTGTGGCTCAGGCAATCTGTGCAGTCTCCAGTGCATGCTTCAAGTCAGTGAGTGGAGAAGGCCAGTTCTTGTCCGTGTAGGTGGATGGAAAACTGAGGGGAGGTGGCTGCAGCAAATGGCTTCTCTGCTATTAAAATGTATGGGGAGGCAGGCAGGTAGAGTACCCTTCCTCCTGTGCCAGTGCTGCAGTGTGTAACCCCATGGATAAATCAGCGTTACTCATAAACACCTAGAGTCTGAATCTCATTTTTAAAACTAAGGAGTTTTGGAAGAAAAGAGTTTTCCCAGTGATCATCTTTTCTACATTTTTCACTTTAAGGAGTTGCTACTAGCCAAGATGGCTAGAAGTCATTGGGAAGGGAAATGTGATTTTTAGAAAACTATGCATGGAAAAGAGGCAAAATTCCTGCCTTATTCTGTTGTGCTAGGTACGATTTGTTACTATTCAAGGTCTCCACTGGTTTATTCTTGCCTCAAGTCCCCGGATGGAGTTCACCTTGTAGGTGCACTATCTGATACAACCAATGAGAACTGCACGCAGGAGACACAGCAAGAGCTGTTAAGGAGAATAGAAGTGAAGCTGAATCTAAGATGAAATATTTCTCAATCTAGGCAGGTGTGATGCAATATTAAAATGAATGTAAAGGAAATATTCTGATGAAGAACATGAAAATGTGTGTTTCTTGGAATTAGAGACAGTAAACATGCCACAAATACATGACATTGTTAATAATATTTTTATGACCTGGCTCTTTTTTCATTCTCTTTTTTGAGGTAGAGGGGGAAGTAGCATCCCATTCAAAGTACAGAAAATTTCTGACAGAATTAAAATTGCAACATATAGTGAGGTCTGTGAGATGTTAGGAAGAAAGAGATTTTGGGATTAGTTTGCTTCCTTGCTTAGATATGAAAACCCAGACACAGACATACATACTCTTGTGCATCTTACTGGTGTAGCTCTGGGAAAACAGTGTTATTCAGACTAGCCTCTTGGGTCTTAGTAAAGAAAATGAGTATATACCACTGTAATCAAAAGTCAATTACCCTGAATTGTAGAGTAAGGAAAGGAAAGATTATTTTTCCGACTCTCAAAGCTATTTCTTCTACCCTAAGCAAAGTCTAATTTTTGGCAGAGATTTTCACAATGTCTTTTAGGAAACCCGTGTGGCATACAGTTTTGGCTTCCAATTTGATTTGATTTCATTTTCCTTTGCCAGCATTTACCTCTGTGTTAGAGGGTTCGCAAGAAGCCTTCTCAAGCTATGACACTGGTCCTGATGTTTTGTTTTTTTTTTTCCCTTGGTGTGTGTGATGCCCTTTGCTTTCAGGGTTAAACCAAGCAGTTCAAAGGTGCATCCCAAAGTACATCCACATGTACAGAATTGTAGTCTCATAAACACCTGGAGTAAAAATCGCATTGTCAAAATTGTTGGTAACGAAGCAACCACACAGATTTGTGTACTGCTGTGTGGTAAAGTGCACCGGGTCCATATATTTAAAATGATCCAAATTATTAGTGTGCTAGAATGTACTTGAAATGGTTATACACTGTCCTGCAGATGAGAATCTACAACAGCTCCCTGACTGAAATTTAAGCAAAATGTGTTTACCACTATATTTACATAGGATTAATTTTAAGCACTTTCCAAATGTTTCAGTCTTTTACAAATACTTCTGTGCTCTGTTTACTTTCATACTGGTTTTTACACTTTTTTTTTTTTTTTTTTTTTCCCTAGCAGCTTATAGGATGCTATGCTTTGGTTGCATTCTTCTCTCAGGCAACCAGCACCAGAACAAGAGGTCACAGTCTCAAACCTGCGCCAGGGGAGGTTTAGGCTCGAGATGAGGAGAAAGTTCCTCACTGCGAGAGTCATTCACTACTGGAATGGGCTGCCCAGGGAGGTGGTGGAGTCACCGTCCCTGGAGGTGTTCAGGGTGGGTTTGGACGTGGCACTTGGTGTCATGGTCTAGTCTTGAGGTCTGTGGTAACTAGTTGGACTTGATGATCTTTGAGGTCTCTTCCAACCTTGGTGATACTGTGATACTGTGATTTGTGACCAACATGGTGTTGATAGCACACTGATCATTGTACACCTTTGCTTTACTCATTAAACTGTCTTTATCTTGACCCAAAAGTTTTCTCACTTTTATCCTTCTGATTCTCTCCCCCACCAAACAGTGGAAAGTGAGTGAAAGGCTCTGTGGGACTTAGCAGCTGGGCAGGGTTAAACCATGATAACTTTGTAAATACTTTATGATATTTTCTAGGCTGGTAGAACTAAATAAACTAAAACAATATTTTCGAACAAGTTCAATACTGTATTGACTTGTAAATGATGCAGTCAAGACATTCACCAAGGCATTCACATTCCTATGAGGCCAAGAGATATCATTTCTTACTATTTCTTGTTAGCAAATATGCAAAACGATGTAGAGTGCTTGCTCACGTTTGCTTTTCATTCTTTAAAATACAAGTCTTTTAAAACTATAAATCCAAAAATTAGCAGAAGTGTCTTTTTTTAACACTCTGAATGCCACTATCTTGTTAGAATGACTTGGATGCTTAAACACTTTGCATTTTTTGTTCATGTAAGCTGTCTTGCCTTTCTGCTTGACCAGATGACCTTATGCATAACTTCAGTACCACCTTGGCCTACTGGAACTGAAAAAGTATGTGGAGAAGAATACTACAAGCTTGAAAACACCTTCCTTGTTATTTTTTTTAGAAGTCTGCTTTTTCAGTGTGTCTTTGGAGTGTTTAAGTATTTCAGTGTCTTGAAAATCTGCAAATTCCAATTAACACAAAGAGAAAAAAAGATGGAAGATTTTAGAATAGAAGTCTCTGTTTAATTCTGTCTTAGCTTGTGAGTTTCCTGTAAATTAGTGGTTGGCATATTGAGCTGATCTTAAAATGGACTATAGACTATTTTTATGTTATGCTGACAGTATTATCAGCAAAGGTCTAGTACGCCTGCTGCAATATTATTCAGTGTTAAAGTGTGAGCAAATACTTGCATAAGTGTGATCTGAAATTTGGGGTTTAGGTTTCTATCCATGCAGCAAATGCTACTGTGGTAAAGATGACAGCTTTTCCATGTTTGCAGATTTTTGTGATTGCTCTGTTCTTGTCCATATGTAAATGTTACGCGTGCCGAGCAAGATTAGCTGAGAAGAGAGTTAGAACTGGCTCAGAGCCCAATTACCTGATTTCTCCATGAAGATAAGACAACAAAATCAAACAAAATCAACAAGTAAAGCGCTCAGCTCTCTATTTCACATGAATTTTATTGGTCAGAATCTTTCTTTTAGATCAGTTTTTGGATATACACTCTGCAATTTTTTAGTGAACTGCATCATACAAACTTTTTTCCTGGAAACTTACATATGTAAGTGACAGTGAAAAGTTTGCTCACGGGTAGCATACTGGAACAGAAGAAGAGCCATGCTGTTCCGGCATTGTTCAGTAGGTTCTTGGTCATGTGGAATGTGTAGCCCAAAGTTAGTTAGGATATTTTAAGAAAGCATTCAAATAAATGCCTTGACTGTAACCAGTCCTAGTCTTTTAATAGAATCATAGAATCATAGAATAGTAAGGTTGGAAGGGACCTCAAGAATCATCTAGTTCCAACCCCCTGCCATAGGCAGGGACACCTCCAACTAGTACAGGTCACTCAAGGCCTCCTCCAACCTGACCTTGAACACCTCCAGGGAGGGAGCAGCCACAATCTCCCTGGGCAACCTGTTCCAGTGTCTCACCACCCTCACTGGGAAGAACTTCCTCCTAACATCTAGTCTAAATCTCCATAGTTTCCACTGAACCATTTGATGCCTTTAACATTTGGGAATATGTCTCCTAATTACATACTGATGTAGAAAATGTATTAATAAATTTCGAAAGGAGATTTAAACAGGCTTTCTCACCCTCTGAAAACAAGTCTTAAATCCACATTTTCCTGTTGTTTAAAATTATATTGCTCTCACTGAATAAGACAGTTGAGACATACCTAGTTTAAGATTTTTTTATAACACACAGGATCTGATCGTTAGACTCCTAATGTAAATCTTTTCTCTTTCCATGGTCAGGTATCTGTAACTTTCTCACTTTTGTATCAGACAGCTGGCAGTTCCAGGACACGATGTGAGCATGCAGCAAATCCTGTGTGTGCTCTTAAAGCAGGTATCTGCCAGGTCGGAGAGGGTTGTCCAGCCAGAAACTACAGGAGCATGAAGAAGCTTTTGGTTGCACTCTTATCCCCTGCTTTTCTTTCCGCTCTTTCCAATGCACTTATCTATTTCTCAGAATTATCCCTCATGCACCTACAGCAGGCTGGATTGATTTTGAATGAGCTCTTATGCCATTCTCGCTCCCATTAAAAATAAGGCTGTTGTTCTCTGAATCAGACTATGGCAGACGTAAGAGCTGATGAGTGACTCGGCAGGCCCATCCACACAACACTCTGGTCTTCGTCTCTTCTAGGAAACAACTGCAAATCACCCAGAAATGACCACAGAATGATTCTAGACTCTAGCTGGGAAAGCTGACATCAAGTGTTTAAAGACTTACTTATGTCTATTTTTCATTCTCATGGCTGCCTTTAGGAGCCTAAAAGCCATCCTCTGATAAAAAACTAGACTAACTGAAATACAAAGAAGACGAAATACAGGCCGCACAGAGGAAGTGTCTCTTACCGCAATATTCTTTCTAGAGGTGACATAAGGACTTCTTTAGACAAAGCTGAAATGTATTTACACTTTTGAATATGTGCATATTTGCATCCTCCAGTTAAATTCATGTTTACTGAGTTACTTCACTACTAGAAGGGGGAATTTCTCAGCCAAGAACTGTCTACACACACAAAAGTTCAGACCAACATATCAGAGCTGCAGAGAAAGATGAGAGTCAAGTAGAGCTTGTAGTCAGCAGACCTTCTTGAAAGAAGGCCTCCAACTACACCCTTCCTTTAGTGGAAACACCCAAAAGTTTTCACTGTTTGGATAGGGCATACTCAGTCCATGGATTCACATTGGTTCTTCTCACACTGAACAAACTACTGTTCAGTCTGGTCCTTCTTTTCATGAATCACCTCTTGTGCATATAATTTAACAGGGAAACCAGGTTTTCTCTGGGTGAGGTCTCATATTCTGTTACAATCCAAAACTTCAATTCTGGAGCCCACAGAAGCATAGAATTGTAGAATCATAGAATTGCCCAGATCAGTCAGAAGAGATCTGTCAAGCCCAGAGCCCTGTCAAGCCTCATATTATAGAATCATAGAATCAGTCAGAGTTGGAAGGGACCACTAGGTGTAACGGGATGGGGAAATTAATTAATGCGAGATGATGTATAAAAATATTAACAGTTTATTAATATTAAATATTCAGAACTCGCATCACCCCGATCACCATTTAATAATAATATTAACAGGCTCTTTGCAACGTTATGGAAACTATGTACAGGTTATAACAGAATCTGGAAATAACTATTAAATATA
>VWYK01085468.1:0-10140 GCA_013399775.1 Semnornis frantzii | reverse complement strand
CAGGTTGGATGTGGCTCTAGACAACTCGACCTAGTGGAAAGTGTCCCTGCCCATGGCAGGGGGGTTGGAACTCACTGATCCTTGAGGTCCTTTCCAACTCTGCCAATTCTGTGAGTCTGTGTTTCTGTAGTGATATCAAGTAAAAAGGGAAGATGATAGAAAACCTCCACCCACTTCTGACATCTGAACCTCTACTAGAAATTCAGTAAGAATAACAGAAGTCTTATGGGCAAACAGTGAAAAATGGATAGGGAAGAAATAGTCAAGAAATGGGTATTTGTTTCACATACTGATCAGCAAAAAAAACCAAAAAACATGTTTATGAAGCTGTTTAAGTGGTTATGCTTTCAGGCTGCATCTAATTGAATTTTAAAGAAAGTCAAAGTCTAGGATCAATTCTTCTAACTGCAAGGACAAACTGCACATCAGGGAGGTTGTGGCTGCTCCCTCCCTGGAGGTGTTGAAGGCCAGGTTGGAGGAGGCCTTGAGTGACCTGTGCTAGTGGGAGGTGTCCCTGCCTATGGCAGGGGGTTGGAACTGGATGATCCTTGAGGTCCCTTCCAACCTTATCATTCTATGATTCTCTGATTCAGTAATTCAGTGACCTTTCAGAAAGGAAAGGGTCTGAGTACTTGAAACCTAAAGGAAAGGCAGTCAAAGCATTTGACATCTTGTTTTCTTGCCAGGTGATCTTTAATATTTTCTATCTTACTGCCAAGCCTCATCAAATATGTTATGTAGGGAGTTGACAGAGATACTGTTCTTTCTCACCTTTTTAATCAAGCAGAGCTGTCATTCTCTCTGACCTTTTTAGTTTTAATCAAGCAGAGCTCTCTACATATATTTACAATACTTGGTCAGAAAGAATTTCCTTGTTAAGGAAACACATATCAATGTTACTATATTTTTTCTTATGCTCTTAACCTACAGCTCCAAATTGTTTACAGCACAGAAATGGCCTGCAGAGGACAGCCCAGTCATGAACTTTATCCTTTCTGACATAACCAGTACAGCAGTTAAGAATGGAAGAAGGGAGAGGAAGGGAACAGGAAGGTCTTATGACATAGAGGGGATATTGCTTAAAAAAGAAAGAGAGATGATAGGGTAAAGATGACTGAGCAGAACACACTAGGAGTTTGAGGGAGAAGCTATATATTGAATTCCCAATCCATTGTTTTGTTCCCAAAGTCTTCTAAAGATGGCTGTAAAATGTCTCATCAGGAACACTCAGACCCATCTGTTCTGTTCTCCAGATTAGGATTTTCTGACCGCTCAGCTCTCTCAGGAGTTGGTAAAGCTGTTTGGAAATAGTTTTGCCAAAAAGCTCCAGTGAAAGCATGAAGCTGCTCCAGTGTTCAACCACCATCACGGTAAAAAAACCTTGTTCCTAATGGCCGATCTAAATCTACTCTTCTCTAATTTCAAACCATTGCCCTTTGCCCTATCACTGCAGGCCTTCATGAACAGTCCCTCTCCAGCCTTCTTGCAGGCACCCTTCAGGTGCTGGAATGCAGCAATTAGGTCTCTGTGGGAAATTGGTTAGCTGATAGAGGCCATGTAAGCATGTTGCAGTTAGTAGAACAGGATCGACCTTGACTGCAGCTGCTGTACAATAACAAGATGCATGTGACTAGCTAGTTATGTGGAAACAGAATGCTGTAGTAACAGAGGCTGGGAACTAGGGGAGTGGCTGACCAGCACAGCAACTGCCAATGTAGGGCTTGATTCACAGAATGTGCAACAGACTTATTATTTAGGGTATATAGGTGCTTGCTTGCCAAATACAGTTTGAAGCTTGCTGAACACTCATGTTGAGCGTCCGAGTCTGCCCTCGCTGCGACAGGTCTCCCCTGGAGCCTTCTCTTCTCCAGGCTGAACAACCCCAGCTCCCTCAGCCTGTACTTGGCTCCAGCCCCCTGATCATTTTTGTGGCCCTTCTCTGGACCTGCTCCATCAAGTCCATGTCCTTCATGTTCTGAGGGCACCAGAGCTGGGCACAGTACTCCAGGTACAGTCTTATCAGAGCAGACTAGTGTGGCAAATCTCTGTATCTGCTGCCATTCTTCTTTGAATGCAACCCAGGATATGATTTGCCTTCTGATCTGTAAGCTCACACTATCTATTCATGTCCAGCTTCTTGTCCATCAGCACCCCCAAGTCCTTTCCTCAAGGCTGCTTTCTATCACCTCATCCTGCAGCCTGTACTGATCGTGAGGATTGTTCCAGCCCAGATGCAGGACTCATGAGGTTCACCTGGGCACTCCTCTCCAGCTTGTCCAGTCCCTCTGGATGACATCCCATCCCCCTGGCATATTGACAGCACCACTCAGCTCGGTCTCATCTGCAAACTTGCTAATGGTGCACTTGATGCCACTGTCTATATCATTGATAAAAATATTAAACAGTACAGGTCCCAGTGTGAACCCCTGAGGAACACCACTTGTCACTGCTTTCCATCTGGACTTCAAGTCATTGAGCACCACCTTCTGGATGTGACCATCCAGCCAACTTCTTATCCACTGAACAGTGCACCCATCAAATCCATCTCTCTCCACCTCGGCAAGTAGGATGGTGTGCTGGTTTGAGGCTAATTGGAATATTTCAATTAAAAAATTAGATGATAGGCTGTGAAAAACAAACAGTGTTGATGTCTGCTTCACTCATAGGCTTGCTGAGATGGATAAAAACAAGGACACATAGAGATAAGACAGACTCTGTCTCTGTCAGAATTGGTGTGTGTTCTCCCTGGGCTTCTGCTGTGTAACCCAACTAACCACTCTGCTTCTAACCCCCCTTGCCCATCCTCCAAACTCACCTTGCACATAAGGCGAACCCTGGGGTAAGGCAGAGGGGTGGGGAGAAGGTGGAAGGGTGGTTGGGAGCCCCTCCTGGGGACTCTGATTTCTGGCAGGGGGATTGTGTTTCTGTATTCCCTTTTGTCTCTGTCTGTAACTATTCCTGTCTGTTGTGTCTATCTCTGCTTGTACATTGTGCTAAGCTGTAAATAGAGCTTCAGTCCTTAACTTCCAGATGGCTGAGTCTAGTCTGGGGGATTTTCATCCTAGTGGGAGAGTGGGTAACTCCCAAACCATCACAAATGTGGTGGAAAACTGTGTCATAGGCCTTGGAGAAGTCCAGATAGATCACATCCATGTCTTCTTAGGCATATGAGAAGGTGAATAAGATGTGGCTGAGTTTTCAGAATTATCAGATGCTTGCTGCTTAAATTTAAATCAGTGCCTTTTCATAATTTAAAAAAAAACATATGGAAGCACAGAATGTGAGAGGTGAGGCTCACCTGCACCAAATTGACGTTTAAAACAAACCTCAAATGGCTGTGCAAGGAAAGGCCATTGCTGTTCCTTAGGTTCATGTGCTGAGGTCTTCAAGTAAAACAGACACTGTTAGATTAAAACAAATACTAAAAATAGACACCTGTTGCTTCTCTCTTTGACTGCCTTTCATCGTTCTATACCTGAGTGTGGTGAACTGAAGCAACAGAAACAACAGAAAAAAAAATCCCTCCTTGTACAAAGCCTGCAATGCTTTTCAGCTCCCTTCTCCCATTAGCTCCCAGTCGGTTTGTACCAGTGAGAAGGTTAGGGCAGAGATAAGGGGAGCAGTGCAAAGCAGAGAGTTGCAAGGAGACAGAAACCAAGGACAGGAAGAAGGAGTTGTTTATGCCTTGACTTTTTATCCCAATTAGCAAACCAATGAATGATGCAGACTTCATCATTAGTATTCTTTTTACAACCAGCCCTCTCTTTATTTACATTCTGCACTGAGCTTTTGGGAAAGTCCCAATTTCTCAGTTGGAATTTTCCAGTGAGTCTTAAACTACTACCCTCATGTGACAATGTACTCAGAGAATGAAATGAGAAAAAAAGCTTGCTTGGCTTAGTAAAGGTTTACAAGTCCAGTGACTGGTTCAAACATGGGCATATCAGGTATAAAGGCAACTGACTTCTAGTCCTTGCTTCAGTGAACAACTTCATATTTGACTGCAAAATGAGTAGGTGGCATGAGAACTTCAGGAGCTCTATCCCAAATCAAGCAAAAAGGGGAAAAAAAAAGCACCTGGTCTCCTGTAACCAAGTGAGTTCTTCCAACAGCTGAGCATAGCAGACTCAGAGCTACCACCCTCAGACTGTTTTTCTCACGAAGGTGGGCAGCTTAGGCACTATCTCTGAGCCAGTTCTCTTGTGTTGAGTCACCTGTGTGAATTAGCAAGATGAATCCCAAAGGTGCATTGGCATTTCTTTCATTCTGCACAGCCCACACAGATCCTGCCCATGCCTGACAACACGTGTATGAAGAGAGTAGGAAAGTCCTGGTTTTTGAAGACATAAAATCACAGAATCATTGAATGGCTTATGCTGGAAGAGACCTTGGAGGTCACCTAATCCAACCTCCCTGCCATGGGCAGGGATGCCTCTCAACTAGATCAGGTTACTCAAGGTCCCATCTGACCTGGCCTTGAACATCTCCAGGGAGGGAACATCCATAACCTCTCTGGACAATCCATTCCAGAGTCTTGCCACCCTAATAATGAAGAATTTCTTCCTAAGAGCCAATCTAAACCTATTCTCCTTCAATTTAAATCCATTTCCCCTTGTCTCACCTATCAGTGGACACTGTTGTAAAAAAATCCCTCTCCAGCCTTCCTGGTGATTCCCTTCAGGTATTGGAAGGTAGTCATAAGTCCCCCCACCATCATCTTTCTTCTGAACAGTCCCTGTTCCCTCAGCTTACCCTCATAGCAGAGGTGTTCCAGCCCCTGGATCATCTTTGTGACCCTCCTCTGGACTTGTTTCAACAGATCTGTGCCAGTCTTATGGTGGGGACACCAGAACTGGAAGCAGTATTGGGCTGGTTTGAGACTAATTGGAATATTTTAATAAAAAAGTTAGATTATAGGCTGTGAAAAGCAAACAGTGGTGATGTCTGCTTCACTCAGAGGCTTGCTGAGATGTATAAGAATGAGGACACNTGGCAGGGGGATTGTGTTTCTGTATTCCCTTTACCTTGTCTATGTCTGTAACTGTTCCTGTCTATTGTGTATATCTCTGCTTGTACATTGTGCTGAGCTGTAAATAGAGCTTCAGTCCTTAATTTCCAGCTGGCTGAGTCTAGTCTGGGGGATTTCATTGTGTGGAGGGGTGGGTAACTCCCAAACCATCTCAAGTATTCAAAGTGGGGTCTCACAGGAGCAGAGAGTCATCTCCCTGGAGCCGCTGGCCACGCTCATCCCGATGTACCTCAGGATACAGTTGGCCTTATGGGCTGTGTCAGCACACTGCCAGCTCATGTTGAACTTCTCATCTATCAACACCCCAAGTCCTTGTCTCCAGGCTACTCTCAACCCACTCTGTACTCAGTTTATTTTTGTGACCGGGATTGGCCTGACCCAGTGTAGGACCTTGCACTTTGACTTGCAGGATCTTGCACTTTGACTTGCTGAACTCCATGCAGTTTGCACTGGCCTGTTTGTCAATCCTGTCAGGGTCCCTCAGGATGGCATCCTGATGTGATATTAATAATCAGTTATTAATTAATATTATTAATTCCTGTATTAATATTAATTTCTATTATTAATACTTTTCAAATCGGGGATATTCCCTGAGATTCTTTGGATTTTCAGTCGACAGGAAATAGTTGCACAAAGGATATTTATGAACACAGAATTAATCTGTTTAAACAACCAGAACTTGGAAAATAGGAAGGTGAAAACAGGAACAATTCTAACTATGCTTAGTATCAACTCCAGCAGATGTACTCACGATGCCTTGGTCCCTGAGTAAGTTTCCCATGTGAGAATGCTTCCAAAACTCACCACAATGATCCCAGGGTAAAATACAAAATATTCCAGGTAGAGGGAAGGAGAGGAGAGCTGAGTTGCTGCTGAGCCAGCCAGTTTTAAGCCTCAAACACGCAGCCACAACGATTCCCAGTTAACGAGCCCCTGAGGGGTACTGCTCCCTGCAGAGCTCCGTGCAGGGTAGTGTAGAAAGGCGATGCAGCCAGGAGAGGTGGTCAGGAAAGGCTTCCAAATCACCCCTCATTAAATAGACCATTTTGAAAATGAAACTGGCCAACAGGCACCGGCATCATTGTTCTGCCCAATGAATTCAAAGCTTTGTGCCTCGTGTGACCATGCAGACATGCTGAGGGGCAGCACCAGACACCTGACACATGGTGCTAAGCTCCTAGCCTCAAGGCTTTGTTTTGCTCCATCTACTACGACGCCCAGACCGCAACAGGAGGAGGAGAGCAAGGGTGAAACCAGCCTGGCAGGATTTATGCCCAACCAGGACACATCCCTGCCCTCGTGTGAGTCTGCCAAACCACACAGCTTAGTGTCATTGGCAAACCTGCACAGGGTGCACTTTGCAGTGCTGTCCACGTCGCTGACAAACAGCACTGGACCCAGAACACCCCTACCTACACCTCCTTAGTAGGAGCTCCACTTGTCACTGGTCTCCACATGGACACTGAGCTGTTAACCACAACTCTTTGAGTGCAACCTTCTGGGCAGTTGCTCATCCACTGAGTGGTGCATCCATCAAATCCATATCTTTCAGTCTTGACAAGGCTGTCATGTAGGACAGTGTCAACAAGATCCATCTGTTTGATTTGAATGCTTTCTAAGGCAGACGGGTGTACAACTCCTCCTAGTGAACCCAGACTTGTTTTCACTTCTAAAAACATGCCTTTAGAATATATAGTCAAGTGCTTGTTTCATGAACTGAAGAGGTTTTTCTGATTTGATATTAAGTATCTCTGATTAATTCGCTCCAAGATAGCTTTGTGTAAGAACAGTTCACTAGAATAAGGCACTCACTGATGTCTTGCATCTTCCTGATGTACTTTATTCAAACAGAGGCTGAGCTGTGTAAGCTATTTTAATTAACATTTTAAGCTAAGCCTTCACCATCTGCTCTCCTTTATAATTACAAATGTAAAGGGAGCCTCGTTCAGCAGTATCATTAAAATTCAAGATATTAAAGAAAAGACATAAATGGATGCCATTTTATTCATTCCAAGGGTACTCATTTGCTGCATTCCTTTTCCCTGTTTCTGTCTCATCTGGGACTCAAAGGACAAAGCAGTGCAAAACGATGCCAAAATATTTCCTTGACTGAGCTCTTGGGAGTGCCTTTAAAATCGTGGATGACTCACGCGAGCTTCTGTAGCAGTATTATTCTAGGCCAACAAAAATTTGCTTTCAGGAAATTTAAATGGAATTTTTCTAAAAATTTGCTTTCAGGAAATTTAAATGGAATTTTTCTAAGTCAAATTCCCCAGCTTTACCTGTTATGGGAGCAAAGAGCATTTATTGAGAGGATAAAGATAAAACCTGGAGTTACACTAGTGAACGATGAAAAAAAAAATGCAAACAGAAGTAGTTTCCTTGAAGTATTGTAGTAGCTGAAGTTATTATTTCCATTGTCCAGGTACTTGGAAACCTTCTTTATTATGGTATCTTGCATTCTGCACTGACCCAGTAACTTGTAGAACAATCTGACTGTCCTTGCATGGTCATCAGTGGGGAATATTCTTGGCTAACTTCCTCAGAAATGTCCCACTGCCTCCCACAGCATCAAACAGCCATAAGCTGTACACCGAGGACAGAGCTGAGTTAAGCCCCCAGCTCTGTGGGAGGAGTTCTTTCAGCAGAACTAATCAAGGAGATTTTGTAAAATAAACAATGAAATTCTTACTACTTCCCAGCGTATGTGGGGAAACTTTGTTTTGAGCTGTCTTCACTGACGACTCGGCAAGTGTGCAGATGGCACCAAGCTGTGTGGCACAGTCACTTGCTAGAGGGCAGGGATCCATCCAGAGAGACATGGACAGGCTGCAGAGCTGTGCCCAGGCCAACCTCATGACATTCAACAAGGCCAAGTGTAAGGTCCTGCACCTGGGTAGGCACAATCCCAAGCACAACTCCAGGCTGGGTGGGGAATGGCTGAGAGCAGCCCTGAGGAAAAGGCCCTGGGGGTGTGGGGTGATGAAAAGCTCAAGATGAGGCTGCAGTGTGAGTGCAGCCCAGACAGCAACTGTGTGCTGGGCTGCAGCAAGAGCAGTGTGGGCAGCAGGGCAAGGGAGGGCATTCTGCCCCTTTGCTCTGCTCTCCTCAGACCCCAGCTGGAGTCCTGTGTGCAGTTCTGGAGCCCCCAGCACAGGAAGGACATGGAAGTGTTGGAGTGGGTCCAGAGGAGGCCACAAAGATGCTGATAGGGCTGCAGCAGCTCTGCTGTGAGGACAGGCTGAGAGAGTTGGGGCTCTGCAGCCTGGAGAAGAGAAGGCTTCCAGGAGACCTTAGAGTAGCCTTCCAGGATCTGAAGGGGGCTCCAGGAAGGCAGGGGAGGGACTATTGACAAGGTCTGGGAATGCCAGGACAAGGGGCAATGAGTTTAAACTGTCAGAGGGGAGATTGAAAGTGGATGTTAGGAGGAAGTTGTTTGCAATGAGGGTGGTGAGACACTGGCACAGGTTGCCATGGGAGGTTGTGGCTGCTCCCTGCCTGGAGGTGTTGAAGGCCAGGTTGGAGGAGGCCTTGAGTGACCTGTGCTAGTGGGAGGTGTCCCTGCCTATGGCAGGGGATTGGAACTGGATGATCTTTGAGGTGCCTTGAGGTCATAAAATAATATTAATCAGAAAGGACCTCTGAAAGTCATAGATTCCTTCACTGCCAGCCTCCCCAAGCTAGGTCAGCTTAGATCAGGTTGCTCAGAACTTTGTACAGTTATGTTTTGTATATTTTAAAACATGGAAACTACACAGCACCTTTGGGCAACCTTTTCCAATGTGTTTTTGTGTTTGGTAGGCAGACCCTCTGCAGTCTGAGCAGTATTTTGCAAAGGAGGTAGCCCTTTTGTAGCATTCTAGTTTGCTGTAAAATACTTGTACAGCACTAGTAATGAATGGAAAGTTTAGAAGTCTGCTCTTTCAGACTGTGTCACATATACCATCCTTAGTCCTCCAAGTCAATACAGGGACAGCACTATTGAGATAAGAGCAACAAAATGTTATGTTTACCTAACATCTCAGCATGGGCATTTATTGAGCTGCTCCTGTCCATGATTCTAAGCCATGCTGATATACAAGAGGCCATTCTTGATCGAGGTTACAGCCTGCATGGAAAAAGCAAAGTACACATTTTTGTTTTTTGGAGTTAGTGCAAGCATTCTCCTGAAAGAACTGTGCTTGGACATGATGAGAGAAAAACAAGATCCGAAGAGCTTCTAAAACCTACCCAATTGTGAGTCACCACGGAGAGTTTACAGGCTTAATTTTGTTCTCCAGCTTTCAGACCAGCTCTTACAGGATGCTGTTTTAGAAGCAGGTGGACATTTTGCAGTGTGGCTTTCTCCCTGTTATTTTTTTTCCCTGTAAAATGTCTTGTTTGCCTGAGAGTATGCAAGCATTTTGAAGATTATACAGGGATGCTGCATACTCAGGTTTTTAAATGCTACTAAATGAAGCATTCCCTACTCTGAAGATTACAAAGGGGCAATCGAATGAGATTATGGTTACAGGGATTTGTATTCAGATGCCATAAACCCCTAGAAATGTAAGCTATCAGAGTCAGGTCCTTGTGATTCCTGTGCATTGCATAAGGAGAATCAAGCATTTGGAAAAAACTGTTAAAGTACAGGATGCTGACAAGGGAACTGTTTCGTGTTAACAGTAGAATGAACACAATCTTTCTTCATGAATATCATAAGGCACCCAAGAGACTGCAGAAGGGTAATGAACTTTTAAATCTTTTTTTCCTCAAAGGGCTTGGTGAAAGTGCCAGCACTGCTCCTGAACACTTCTGCCATTGTTGTGGTTACAGCATTGATTCAGTGGTTCTGAAACAAGGAAGGCTGAAGACACAGCTGCCCTATGTCATGTGCCTAGTAGTGGGACTTCTGGATTATGATTTCTGCTAAAGAGAGCTTTGTTGACCCTAAAGCTGGCTAAGATAAAATTGTCTTAGGCTATCTACAGACTCAGGGCTACTCTTGCTTGTTGTCCTATTGCCTCAATGAATCTGTCATTATCTTCTGGTACTACAGATGCACCTACAGAATAAATCTCCTTGCAGCTCTAAGACTCAGGTACTTTTAAGGGCAGCTGTGCTGGTTTGAG
>VWYK01085467.1:346-11739 GCA_013399775.1 Semnornis frantzii | reverse complement strand
TGCTTTATGGATAAACGGTAATTGGATGAGAGATCATTTATTGCAGTGATGAGTCTCATCATGCACCAAAAAAAGGCCATGTGAGGGAACTGCTTGATCTGGGCCTGTTCGTTCTTCCACTTAAACAGATGCGAGAGAGAGAGTTCAGAAAGAAAAGTGAATAGTGTTTAATTATACATGCTCACCTGATTATGTAACTGTTTTAATCTGGCAGCAAATAATGAAAAGACTGATAAAACGTTATGTTCTGAAAGCACAAGTGGACAAAGAAAATGATGAAGTAAATGAAGGTAAGAAAGACTGCATTTGCGATATTCAGAGATAATTTTTGCCATGTCATATTAGGAATCGCTATTACAGTGGTTGAATGTAGGTTTCAGGTGAAAAAGAGGATTTACTTCCAACTCAAATCTAGTGAACTCAGATAGATAATAGTGAAAGTACACCTGTGACAACAAAAGTGGACAAGTAGAATCAAATGGAAGTCAGAAATATGGGCCCTGTTTTACAGGTGAAAAGAGCACAGATGGGATGCAGCTACAGAGGAAGTCTAAGGAAGCCACCATTCACACTTGCACAGTCCTAGTCACAGTTGCAGGACATCTTTCTCTTTTATTTACCTGAACACAGGATCTATCCCTTTACACTGTGAACTACTTGTATTACCTTCCTTCATAAAGCTCTGTGGAATATTCACCCATGAACTTTCACATCATTACACAAAATTGCTTCGTGAGCTGTGTGGTGAGGAAAGTGACAGCGTTAACCACTGTTGTAGTGTGCAGCCAGAGGCCATTTGAGAAATAATGGATCTGACCATGGTGTGTCTGGTGACAGCACAGAACTTCCTTTGATACCAGTGAGGAGTGCATGCTCCAGGTGCACATCCCGATATCCAAGTGGACTAACACAAATGCTGTCCTGCTTCCTGCAGCCTTCCAGGAATGTAATACAGGCCAAGAAGGAAACTCTTGAGCTCAGGGCGGGCTGACAGACAAAATAACAGGAGTGAGTGCAATATGGGGCATATTTACACTCTAGCTAAAATATTAACAGGCAATAAAATGTCTCTTCCAGAGCTGGCTCTGCTCTGAGAAATGCAAACCCCAGCTATGGTGGTGTTCCTCATATTCTGGAGGTTAAAACTGTCATGGTTCAGTCAGTAAGAGATCTATGTGCCTGCCACCAGAAAAAAACATACCTGCCTAGCATAAGTAGTTCTGGTCTGGGCTAGTTTAGCTGGTTTCAGTGCACCAAGGATTCTTACCCACATTATAATCTGAATAGAAAACTTCAGTGTTCTTAAATGTAAGTCTAGAGCATTTTCCCTATTTGCATCACTTCAGTAGTTCTTTCATAGTCTTTAATTTCGTAGGTGACAAATCGTTTCCTGTGGTGGATGCTGTGTAAGAATTCACATACCTCACACTTGCTGGAAGAATAATATTATTTTTTTTTCCCCCTGCTCTTAAACTTGACATCCCATAGTGGGAAACAGACTGCTTATTTTAAAGGCTGGTTTTATACTTGCATCAGATTGTAACACAATTTTAAAGTGGCTGACTTTTTCTAATTCAAAGGCTATTGGTAAGGAAGAGGAGAAAGACTCAGAAGCTGTGAGTTTTACTGCCAGCTCTGCCACACTTTTCCTGTGTGATCTTGGCACATGACTTCAGAAAAACATCTCTTTGCCTTCTCTCTCTAAAAGGGGATACTAATATTTACCATCTGCTCAGCAGTGTTGCTGTGATTAATTCATTAACCTACGTAACTCACTTTTTGACTCCGATGTTCTGTGTATGTGGAGCACAATTAGAGTTCAGTGGACTGTTAAAATACCTTTGATGCTTTTTAGGGGTGGAGAGACATCTCCTTGAGAATGAAGAGGTAAAGCCACCCTGCCCTGTCCCTGGTACCTGCTGTTGTGGACGTTTTGAGATGATAATCAGGAGTATGCACTGATGTGACTTGACGGTGTTGAATTCATGTCAGACTTTGCTAACAAGTGTTTCTTTTAATCATGACTACAGGTGAATTAAAGGAAATCAAGCAGGATATCTCCAGTCTTCGTTATGAATTGTTGGAGGATAAGTCCCAAGCAACAGAAGAGTTGGCCATTTTGATTCATAAACTCAGTGAGAAACTAAACCCTAACATGTTGAGATGTGAATGAGTCGACAAAAGAACCACAGCTTTGACTAGAGCACAACTATTTATTGGCAATAATGTTTCAGTATCTTATACTTGAAAAACGTATTGTAGATTTTTAGCACTAAATAACTTTATGTACAGCTTCTCTGGAATTTAGTCTTAGGAAATTTTATTAACTCACCACAAAAAGATTGTGCTCATTTTAATTGTCTAAAAGCGATAACTATCTTTTTTTTTTGCATTTATGCATTAAAATGGTATCATGGTCTGAGTTGCTGATACGTTAACAGGTTTATGAATACATCCTGAGAATCCTTTGCACTAAACTAGCAAGAAAAAAAATTAAAATAACATATACCATGTAGTCCTCTGTTCCTTGGAGCAAACTTGGGATTTTTTAATAGTACTGCACTCGACCGGGGTGGAGGATTACTTAGCTAGTGCTGTGTTTAAGCTGAGGTTTCATGGTATGATTGCAAGGAATGAATAAAAATGAGGTAAGTGTGACTAACTGCGGCAGCACTGAGTCTTTAGTGTGTGTACGGACAGGGATCTACACCTGCCCGTTCTTAACTCAGCCCTTTTCAATATTTTTTTTTTCTGGTTTTGTTGTTTTTGTTGTGTTTTGTTTTTTTTTTTTTAAATGCCTGCTTTGCCAGGTGAGGTGAACTCAGCCCCCAGCTCCTCTCTCTGCGGTAGAAATGATTTTTTTTTTAAACTTCAGACTCCGTGCAGGGCTGGTATTTTGTTACACTGTTCTAAACAATGCCTCCGATCCTTCATTGTGAAATAAAATACTCCTATTTGACTGATATGCCGTGGCCTCCTGCATTACCCCGCGGGAACCCAACGGGGCCTGGCTACGCTGCTTTTCGCGGACTCCGCCGGCCGGCGCCGCGCCGTGCCAGAGGGGCGGCTTAGCTTCTCCAAGACATTGGGCCGAAGGCTGTGGGCGGCCAATGGCTATCCACGGCGGCCCTACGCGGCCCGCCCCCTCTAGGACACTGCCCAATGGCAGTGCGCGCCTTGCCAGGGCCCCTTTCGTCACCTAGCCAATAGAAAGTCGGCTAGGGGCGATGCCGGTCGCCAGCGGAGGTTGCCGCGGTAACGGGAGCTGTGCGGGAGCCGCGACAGTGGCCCCGGTCCGGGTCCGCTTCCTGCTGGCGCAATGGAGCTGAGCCTGGCCCGTGTGGATTACCTGCAGGTGGGCCGGGTTCAGTGCCGCACCGCCGAACCGTTAACTCAAAGGAGCGGGCCGAATCGGCAGCCAGCGGCCCAGTCGAGTTGGGAGCGGCCGGGGGCCGAGAGGCGGTGAGGGAGAGCTGTCTTGGCAGCCCTACGTGAGGGTAGTGGAGCCGGCGAGAAGCCCGAAGGAGGGTCCTGGTGCTTTCGACTGGTGGGGAAACACCTCCCGGTGGGACCAGGGCCGGTCAGGCTTCCCGCTTCCCTCGTCGGGGCTGGCGGGTGCGCAGTGGCTCCAGAGCCGCCTCAGCAGGGCCGGGACACACTTCCCCGGACAGCATTCCTTTGCGTATTCCTTTAGCCCGGCCCCCGGCGCCCTGCGCTGGGCTACAGATCCAGAACATGCCTAGCTCACGAGTGTGTCTTCCCACAGGTGGGAGTGACAGCGCAGAAGACGATGAGGCTGCTTCCCGCTTCGGGCCGAAAGGCGACGCAGAAGGTGGTGGCATCTGCGAACCGCTTTCTATTTAGGACTGCACTGTGATGATAACGTCATTAATCAGCTCTTGAGTTTCTTTAGTTAGCACCTCAGAGGGGAAAACCTTAGAACCACATTCTTGAACTTTTGTGCAAAACTTCTGCAAAAGATGGGAAAAAAATTCTAAGGGATTTTAGAAAGTTAAAAGTATTGCTCAATGTTTCATGTTTTTATGTGGAGTAATGTTTATGTTTAATATGGAGCTTCTGTCATGTGAGGACAGGCTGAGAGAGTTGAGGTTGTTAAGCCTGCAGAAGAGAAGGCTCCAAGAGACCTTAGAGCATTCTTCCAGTACTTAAAATGGGGTCTGCAAGAAGGGTGCCGTGGGGCTTAGAACAAGGGCTTGTGGTGATAGGACAAGAGATAATGGCTTTAAACTGAAAGAGGGCAGATTTAGATTATGTATTTGGAAGAAGTTTTTTATGATGAGGGTAGTTAAACATTGGCACACGTTGCACAGAGGTGGTAGATGTCCCATCCATGGAAACGTTCAAGACCAGGTTGGATAGGGCTCTGAGCAACCTGATTCAGGTGCAGAGCTGCCTGCTCAATTTCGTGGCATTGAGCTAGATGATCTTTAAGGCCCCTTTCACCTACATCATTTAAGTGTTGTACACTTCAAAGTACTTAAATACAGGGAAATATAATATAGGGGAAGCACTGTTTTGAAATTATCTGTTGTACTTTTGAAGGTGGTTGTTGGAGACCAGGATGGAGTTGTTACGTGCTTCGGCATTAAAAAGGGAGAAGCTGTGGTAAGTGGAAATTCCTCATTTATAATTTTGTTTTTAAAGTATTCTTCCTAATGAACTTTGAAAGTCTGTTTCAGTTCAGATGGGGAATAAGATACCTGGGGAAGGTGTTTAGCTAGAACTATGGACTGATACCTAGCTGTGATGAGGCTATGCTGATTTTAAGCTTGGACAAGCACACAGCTCTCCACAGCTACAGAGTCAAACGACAGTGTATATCATCATCAGGAAAATTCAGTTTGACACCTTTGATTTGCAGCTTGGTAGGGCTTAAGCCTGTGCATATACTCAGTTACTGTGACTGAACAAAAACCTGCACTAAGTCTGTCACTTTATGGACTTTCAATAAACATTGCTTTTTATGAGCCTAGGTTTATGACCAGCTTAATAAAAAATAGCATTTTGATTTCTTTCTCTTGGAGGACGTTCATAAGGACTCTAGCAATACAAAGAAATTTGTGTGGTATTCTGGAATAAGGACTCCAAGTAGAAGAGGGAGGGTGTTGTTGTTGTTCTTTACAAATACCCTCACAAACAGAAACTTACACATTAAATTTTCCTGTCCGTGAATACCACCAAAATAATAAAAGTCTAAATTAATTATTTTATAGCTTTTTATATTTGTTAATGTACAAAATGCTTGACTGCACTGTGATTCTGAAATGTGTGATTTTTGTCTGCTTTTAATCTATTTTTTTTTAGCTTTGCCAGAAGTTGTCAAGTAGAAGTATTATGCTTTGTATTAAAAGATCACTATAACTATGATAGTGTGCTGATTAAAGTTGTTCTTTTATTTACAGCCAGTGTTCAAGACACTGCCAGGCAAAAAAATTGCAAGATTGGAGTTGGGAGGAGCTCTTAATACACCACAAGAGAAAATTTTTGTGGCTACAGGATCAGAAGTGAGAGGTTTCACAAAAAGAGGGAAGCAGTTTCTTACATTTGAAACTAACCTTACTGAAAGCATCAAGGCAATGTATGTGTGAGATTCTGCATTCTCTCATAGCCATAGCAGATTGTTAGTTTATGATTCTGTGAAATAATTTTTTACCATATTGTGTGCTTGCAGGTAACACTTAAGTGCCTTCATTTTGCCAGTGCTACTGCATGTAGTAGGGCTAGAAAGCTGTCCTAGTAAAGTGCTACAGAAAGTGTTTTTTCTTTCTCAGGCATATTTCCGGAGCAGATCTCTTTCTCTGTGCAAGTTACATCTATAACCATTACTGTGACTGCAAAGACCAGCACTACTACCTGTCAGGAGATAAAATCAATGATGTTCTCTGCCTTCCTGTGGATAAAGTGAACTGCATTACCCCTGTCCTTGCGTGCCAGGATAGAGTACTCAGAGTGTTACAGGTTTGTTTGTTTCACGTATTGAGAACAGAGAATTGGGTTGATTCTTAAGGGAATCCACATATCAGCATGGCTTAAAGGATAAGCTTATTCTGTCTAGGTGGTTACTGTCTGTGATGGTAAGACATTTATTTTTTAAAGAAAATACTTTTAAAGAAAAATAATTATTAAAAATCTGAAAAACAAGGAATAATAAATGCACTATAAACAAGTTTTCAGTTCATGGGTGGAAGTAGATAACAAATCGGTCCCTTCAAACCAGTAAGGGAATTACATGTGTAGGTCTTTTCTCAGTTTGGAAATTCTTGCTCTCACAAATTGCTGATGCAGCAAGTCTGAGCGATATTAACTGGTTTAACAAATTTATTTCCCAGAAAAATTTACAGATTTCTTTTAATAATAATACATTTCAAGAGTTCTGTGTTTTAGTTACATAAACTTTACCCTGTTTTGGAGTACAAATGGTTCTACTGTAGGTACAATTTGTATGAGCGAAGCATATAAGGACCAAATGATTATGGATGGTAATCAGATATGTTTGTGGGGCTTGGGTTTGGTTTATGATTGGTATTTTGGAGGTGGTTGGGGTTTTTTGTTTGTTACTGAGAAACCCAAACAACGCATTCAAGATAGTTGTCTTTGTCTTCAGGGATCTGATTTGCTGTATGAAGTAGAAGTTCCTGGACCAGCTACTGTTCTTGCACTGAACAATGGAAATGGGGGTAACAAGATTTCCAGTATAGACGTAACTAAATTGTTGGTTTAGTGTATTAGTGGAAATGTATTGTTCGTGTTTGTTAATGGCATTTAGTCTTGATTTTTAAGCTACTGTTAAAAATGCTGCATCTAACTGACTATGCAAAGTCATTTCTTAAATAAAAATTAATGTATCCAGAGGCATAAGACTACATTAAACAGTTCTAAATGATATTCACATTTAATTGAAAGCCTCAGTTAGATACAAGGTGGTCTCACTGCGTAATTACATATGGGACCTCTGGGGTCCATGTCAAAGTTCTGGATTTGGGTTTCTTTTACACATGGATTTCCAGAAATAGAATTTCTAGCTGCATCCCTCCATGGATGGATGAGAGTATTGAACAGAGCTCACATAAAGTAAGACTGTGGAAGGGTCAAGGCTTAAATAGTTTGATCATCCTTCTTGCTAATCTGTTATAACCTAATAGAAATCTCCTTAGTGTGTTGATCTGATGCTTAATTTAGTTTTAGTTAGGTTGTGTGACCAGAGCATTCAGAGCTGGTTTGGAAAAGCAGCTCTCATGTGCTTAAGTCTTGGGCACAGCATTCATGATTAGTTGCGTGTTCTGAATCAATCTCTTTATGTCTCTTCTGTAAAGGCAATTTAATAGCCTATCTGCCTAAATTTCAAATACTGGATTTTAGGTAGAGCTGCAGTGCAGGAGAGCATTCATACAGAGAAAAGTGATAGCCATGAAGAAATTATCAGACAGGTGTTGCGATAAGGTGTTTCATGTATTTGTTTTTTCATTTCAACGCCTGACGGTTCTGTCACACAACACTAACACTGGGATTTTCTCTATCCCTCAGGCTGTAGAGAGTGACTACACAATACTTTAAAATCATAGAATCATAGAATGGTAAGGTTGGAAGGGACCTCAAGGATCATCCAGTTCCAACCCCCTGCCATAGGCAGGGACACCTCCCACTAGCACAGGTCACTCAAGGCCTCCTTCAGCCTGGCCTTGAACACCTCCAGGGAGGGAGCAGCCACAACCTCCCTGGGCAACCTCTTCCGGTGCCTCACCACCCTCAGTGTAAAGAACTTCCTCCTAACATCCAATCTAAATCTTCCCTCTGCCAGTTTAAACCCATTGCCCCTAGTCCTGTCATTGCAAGACCTTGCCAATAGTCCCTCCCCAGCCTTCCTGTAGGCCCCCGTCAGATATCGGAAGGCTACTATAAGGTCTCCTCAAAAAAGTCTTTCAAATTGGTGTACTTGGCTTTATGAATTCTAAATGCAGTTTATGTGTTCAGGTGATTCTGGAGAAGAAGTTGTGTATGGAACTTCTGATGGTAAACTAGGTCTGATTCAGATAACTGGTGCAAAACCTGTACCTAAATGGGAAATTGGAAATGAAAAAAAGAGAGGAGGTAGGTGTTACACTTGTTCACTCTTTAGCCCTCCAGCATATCTGAAGCTTTATTATGAGTATAAAAATCAGGAAATCTTATTACTAGTTCCTTTGGAGCCATATTGCAGTTAAGTCAGTGTATGATAATAATATGAGTAAGCTTTCTTTCATTCTTTGGATTTTTCTTACAAGTAATTCTAAAGGGTTTGCTTTGCTTTGTGTTTTCCATTCATACTGTTTCCAATACTTTGGGATGCGTTTGTCCGTATAGTGTTTTTAAACTAGCATTTGTAACGCAGCATTGATTCATATGTGATTGTTTGAAGTGAGTCTCTCTCTCTGTCACCTTACCCAGCATTCCCAGCAGTCCATTTACCAGTAGTTTTAAGTCATTTGTAGGAAACAAAGTGCTTGCTCCTTCAGCTGGCACAGATACAGTAGTGTGGACAGACAGATAGTTCATCTGGGGAAATGGGTGAGGAGAGAGGGTTAAACCTCTAATAAGTATGCTACAAGGGGTCACTGTTCTGTGCTTTCCGCGGAGGGAACTGTCTGATTTGATTTGGAGTTGCTTTAAAACCCACTGTACAACCATGAACCTCAGGCAGAGAGGTGAGAGACTTCAGCCCTCTTCTGGACTCATCCCGAAATAGCATTAATAGAACCTACAAAGCTGACCACGAATCTGTGTGTCACTGAATGCAGCCTGTGGCATACATGAATAAAGGTGAAGTAAACAGGTTTGTTTTCTTTTGCCTTAGGTATCTTATGTATTGATAATTTTGACATTCTGGGAGATGGAGTTAAAGAATTACTTGTTGGAAGAGATGATGGAGTGCTAGAAATCTATAACTTTGAGAGTGCAGATGACCCTGTCCTTCGATACGATCATGTAAGCCCACCTTCGTTGTGCTCTTGTTTGCTGAGAGAAAAGAATTTGGTTTTTAAAAGGGCAATATTTCAAAACTTAAAAGTATTTATAAGATCATTACTACAAAATGTGGGTTTATTTTTAACTTGATGAGCTCTAACATTGACAATATGAGCTTTGAAGCAGTGTAACAATATTTAATTGCAAGAAGGTGAAAACTGAGCAAAAATGAAAATAGTGTAGCAGGTACATTAAAGTTCTGAGTTTCTCCTGAGTAAAACATGCTTCTCTTTCACTGAAAAAGTAACCCCATGATGTGTGTAGTCTCTGTTTTACATGTCAAATCATAAATGTAAGCTGTCAGGCTTTTACTAAGCATAATTACTTCAGTTATAAATTGTTTAAAGGAGTAGATTTGATTCATAGTGATTATTGCAGCCTTCAGTCAGATCGGGAATTCCTGTTAGAAAAAATACTGTCCATCGGTGTCTTGTTTTAAACTGATTTTTAATGTCTTTGTTATGCAAAGTAGAATCAGAATGCATTTGAAATACCCTGATTTAGCTGGGCTAGTGATCAGCTAGCTTATTCTTTTATAGATCTAGGCATTGTGGGTCTCTGTAGGTCATTCGTGATACAGTTGAAAGGAGGAGCACAACACTTAAAACCTCCCCAAAACCTCTCAGACTTATAAAATGAGTATAGTGATATTCCCCTCTGCTTGAATGTATTTACTTGAAGGCCTTATCAGAGAGCATTGCATCAATCCAGGGTGGCTGTGTCGGAAAAGATGGGTATGATGAAATTTTAGCATCCACATACTCAGGTAAGCTTCATATCATTAAATGTCTTATATTGGGATGTGATGAAAATGAAGCAGGCTATGATGTTAGTGCAGCTCACATCTCTTGTTGATTGGAACTAGGACAATGTCTTGTTGAAAAAGTTGCTTCTTATGTAATATTAACACTTGAAGTAATGTTTCCTATACTTAAACTATGGTTTTAATTTTAAGATACTTCTAATGTGTTCTGCTTTGTTACACCACAGTTGATTTTTCTCTGGTGTAGACTGCTGCCTCACTGGTGGAATCATGAATATATCCAAAGGGATTATTTATCTTGTTTTTCTAAATTACAAATATTTATTCCCATGTTTTATGTCATTTCCTTCCTTTTCAAGCTCCACAGGGATTTAAATAGGGTTGGTTTTGCTTTTAGCAGAAAATAAAACTTCCTCGTGTGAGGTGTTGCAGCAGCCCCTCTGCAGTATTTGAGCAGTTGGGATGACTGTCAGGCTCTGACAAACATGCTGCATATGGCAACTACTTGGGGCTAAAACATTGCTAATTCTGTCTTCTGCTGTCTTCAGTGTTTAAAAATTAATCTACTGAAACCTCTTGTATTGAAAATCATCTATTTTGGCCAGATTCAATTCTCAGTCAGTCATTGAGAAGAAATGGTGCTCCAGTGCCTCTTTTAAGTAATCTTTGAATGATTAAAAGAATGTTACAGCTCATCTCACATCAATTGTCTTGGTATGACAGGCTGCAACAATACTGTGGCTCAAGTCTTTTGTGGCTGCTTGTGGCTTTATGATCCGTGAATCATAAAAGAAAGAAAAAAAGCTAAAGCTCACATTCACCTTTGGGGTTTCAAAGATGCACTCTGGCAGGATGTGCAGTAGACTGAGTTGGGCAGATTGACCAGATGAGGAAAAGTAGTGCTTTGAGCAGTAGAAGCTGCACTTGAAGGCTGTCAGCATAGGACTGCGGTGGATTTTTTTTAAGTTCATGGTCCTTTATTGGGCTTTGTAGGTGCTTGAAGTGGATAGTGAAAGAATGTGGAAAATTGTGGACGGGTCAGCTCTTAGGGTCTGTTTTTTAATAATCCTGTCTTACTGTTTGCATGAATTAACTGCTAGATGAGGTGACTACAGCAGTAAATCCCCATTCAAGCCTCTGTACAGACAAAGTATAATCAATCAGTATTTACTTTCACAACTAAACGTAATTAAGTAAAGAAAAAGATTACTTTCTTGTTATTATGTTTCCCTTCAACTGGCAGCATTCAATCTGAAAGCACACTATGCAGCAGACAGTTTGCTACAAACCCACGGCGCAGCTTTGTTTTGTTTTCAGCTATAAAACTGCCAATTATTCAAGGTTCGGTTAGAGAAAGAGAGGTGGGAGAAAATTGAAGTGCTCAGTAGAAAACTGCTACAGAGGATTTATTGCTCAATTTGGTACTTAATGAGAAAGAATAAATAATGTTTTCCAATCTGTACATTAAGGATGAAACTCCTAAAAATATCATGCTCGGTGTCTAGATTAATCCTCCAAAGAAAGGATTGAAGTAAAGTCTTGGTTCTCTCTACCCAACACCAGGAACAAAGATTGCTCCACTCATACAAAAGCTGAGTATAGACTTTTA
>VWYK01085462.1:0-23221 GCA_013399775.1 Semnornis frantzii | reverse complement strand
GGTACTGAGGCACAGAGAGGTTAATAACAAAAAATAACGGTCAATCTCATTCCAAGTCACACAGTCCAAAGTCAGGGGAGAAGGCAGTACTCCACAGGCCTCCTCCCTGCAGGGCAAGCAGACACACACACACCAAGCACATGACAGTGCCTTGGTGTAGATAAGCAGCCCAAAATGTTGATTAAAGAACAGAGAGAGAAGAGATGGAGAAAAGGGAGTGGCAGCAGATAGACCAAGCCCTGACTTGCCCCCAGCAGTGCCATCTACAGCACTGGCCACATAAACCACAGTGGGGAGATCAGTCACAACCTTTTTAGCAACAGCAGCTTTTAGTCACCACTTCTCAGGCAGCACAAATATAAAACTCTGCCCCTACTCCACACCAAGACCATAAGAAACACCATCCTGCCACTGGCATGAGCACAGGGTGTTTCCCAGTGGAGCTCTCTCCCTGCCCAGAATGACAAGAGTGCTGGGTAGGAGCCCTGTCACAGAAGACACATGCAACACATGCAGAAGCCCAAAACACAACAGCTTTGTGGAGCGCAAGATGGAAACTGTTCCGCTGATAATGACACATCCCCTGTCACATTCAGGCCATGGACACAGGGACCAGAAACAAACTGCTTGGGTCCCTCACTACAAGGACATTGAGCAAGTCCAAAGAAGGGTAATGAAGTCTGTGAAGGCTCTGAGAGAACTGGGGCTGTTCACTGTGGAGAAAAGGCAGCACCTTATCACTCTCAACAACCTGAAAGGAGCTTGTAGCAAGGTGATTCTTGGGCTTTTGTCCCAAGTAACCAGAGAAAATGGCCTCAAGTTTCATCATGGGAGGTTTAGATTGCAGAACAGGAAAATTTTCTTCACCTGAAGGGTTGCAAAGCACTGAAACAGGCTGGCTAGGGAAGTGTTGGAGTCATCCTT
This sequence comes from Semnornis frantzii, assembly GCA_013399775.1. Classification (NCBI taxonomy): domain Eukaryota; kingdom Metazoa; phylum Chordata; class Aves; order Piciformes; family Ramphastidae; genus Semnornis; species Semnornis frantzii. The sequence continues at coordinate 22,297 of VWYK01085462.1, read as the reverse complement.
CCTGAAGGTATTTAAAAAGACATGTAGATGTGGTGCTTGGGGACTTGAGTTAGTGGTGGACTTCACTGTGCTACATGAACAGTTGGACTAGACAATCTTAAAGGTCTTTTCTCACCTAAATGATTCTGTGATTCCACAATTCTGTGTGTGTTCCAGGAGAGACCAAACAGGCTCAGGCAACAGCCTCAGTAGGGGAATACAGGGCAGAGCCTGCTCACCATCATGTTAGGTTTCCCATGGGACCTTGGCCTGGACTAGTGGGTGCCTTCCTCTGGATACTGCTTAGAGTTTTAAATCAGCAAACAGCAATATCTACTCTAGAATTAACAGCATGTCCTGCTCCCAAAGTCACCTGGTCCTGGATGCCTGGAACCAGCAGTAAGTCTGCCATCCCCAGTGCACTCAGGAGAAGGGCAGACAAACAATCAGCTTGTGGCAGCTGGTGAAGGTTGGCAAAGACTAGAACAGTCAGTGAAAGAAAGTGAGAGCATTTCCAGCTCTCACAACTCGTCTTCTTGAATTTGAATTCTTTGGTGTAGCAGCCAGTCTGCCTTGGCCAAGGTGGTCCACAGCATGCCTGCAGTGATGGTAACATACTTGCAGCTTTGCTACTGTGAGTTTTGTTTAGTCTCCAGCAAGCTTGCACACAAATGTACGCTCATGGTGCTGCAGCTCTGCTATCCTCTGTGCTCTGCCCTGGCCTCCCAGGGCTGTGAGCTGAAAGCCTTATCAGAAAGACAGAAGGGTGATATGGATGGATAAGAAGAGGGTGCCTAAGTACTGGCTGAGTGCTCTGACCATGAACAACAGGCACAGGAAAGTTCAACAGTGTTATGGTGACAGCTGAAAGAAGTGCTAGTCCCAGAGATGGGAGAGAATAGCCAGCAGATCAGGAGGAGGCCACACAATGAAAATCGAGCATCGAAGGTCTTTAAGTCTCCCTGGAATTGCACCCTAACACCTGAGCAAGCAAGTCTTATGGAGGACTTCAGCTTCCCTTATGTCTGCTGGAAATGCAGCAGAGAAGGAGCAGTCCCAAAGGTTCCTAGAGTACGTGGAGGATAACTTTCTGACACAGCTAGTAAGGAAGACATCCTGGGAAGGTACCCTGCTAGACCTGCTGTTTGTGAACAAAGGACTGGCAGGTGATGTAATGGCTGAAGACCACCTTGGGCACAGCAATCTCAATAGAGTTCTCAGCTACTGCAGAAGTAAAGAGGGGGTCAGCAGAGCTGCCAGCTGGGACTTCCAGCAGGTAGTCATTGGCCTGCTTCAGAGATTGGTCAACAGTATCTTGGAAGAAAGTCCTAGCGGACCACGGAGTTCAGTGAGGCCGGACGTGCTTCAGGAGAGAAGCCTCAAAAGAGAGAGGAAGCAGTAGGCCAGCCTGGTAGAACAGAGAGATTTGGTTGCAATTCAGAGGAAAAATGAGTTCAGGGTCTGTAGAAGAAGGGACAGGCCACTCAAAAAGGACTACAGAGTTGTTACGAGGCTATGCAAGGAGAAGATTAGAAGGGCCAAACCTCAACTGGAAATTAATTTGACTTCAGCTATAAAAGGAACAAGAAATGCTTCTACAAATGTATTAGCAAGAGAAGGAGGACTAAGGAGAATCTCTGCCCTTTGATGAAGGCAAGGGGAAACATCATGATCAAAGAATGAGCTGAGGATGGTCAAGGAAAAGGCGAAGGTACTCAAGGCTACTAAAGATCGAGGCAAAGAAGGTAAGGCCAGTTGTTTGCTGGATACCCAGCCCTCTGAACTGGAATATAGGGATGGGGAGCAGAATGATGCCCCCATAACCCAAGAGGAGATGGTTAGTGACCTGCTGCATCACTTAAGCATACTCAAGTCTGCAAGGCCAGATGGCATATACCCAGGAGTAGTGAAAGAACAGGCAGAGGCGCTCACTCAGCAGCTCTGGCTAACTGGGAAGGTTCCCCCTGACCAGAGATTGGCAAACGTGATGCACATCTACAAGAAGGGCCAGAAGGTGGACCTGGGAAACTACAGAGCTGTCGATCTGACCTCAGTGGCAGGGAAGGTCATGGAGCAGGTCATCCTGAGCGCCAGGGCAAGCAGGCGATCAGGCCCAGTCAGCATAAATCCTACTTAATGAACCTGATTTCCTTCTATGACAATGTGACTTGCTTAGTGGATGAGGGAAAGGTTGTGGACATTATTTACCTGGACTTTAGTAAAGCCTCTGACACTGTCTCCCACAGCATCCTCCTGGAGAAAATGGCTGATCATGGCTTGGATGGGAGGATGCTTTATTGGGTTAAGAACTGGCTGCTGGCCAGGCCTGAAGAGTGGTGGTGAATGGAGTTAAATCCAATCGGGAGCCAGATACAAGTGGTGTTCCCCAGGGCTCAGTACTGGAGCCAGTTCTCTTCAGTATCTTTAGTGCACCCTTGGTAAGTTTGTAGATCACACTAACCTGGAAGAGATCACTGATCTGCCTGAAGGTAGGAATGCTCTACAGAGGGTCAAACAAGGCCTAGTGCTAGGTCCCGCACTTGGGTCACAACAACCCATGCCATGCTCAGGCTTGGGGCAGACTGTCTGGAAAGCTGCCCAGCAGAGGGACCTGGGTGTGCTGTTCGACAGTTCAGATGAACATAAGCAAGCACTGTGCCCAGGCAGCCAAGGAGAACAGGATCCTAGCCTGTATCAGCAACAGTGCGGCCAGCAGGTGTAGGCAAGTGATCCTGTCCCCGTGATCAGCACTGGTGAGGCTGCACCTCAAATACTGTGTTCTGTTCCGGGCCTCTCTCTACAAGGACCTTCAGATGCTGAAGCAGATCCAGAGAAGGGCAACAAAACTAGTAAGGGGTCTGGAGAGCAAGTCTTATGATGAGCACCTGAGGTAACTGGGATGGTTTAGTCTGGAAAACAGGAGGCCACGGGAAGACTTCACTGCTCTCTTCAAGTACCTAAAAGAAGATTGTAGCAAGGTGGGTATTGGTCTCTTCTTCCTAGTAACAAATGACAGGGCAAGAGGAAATGGCCTCAAGCTGCAATACCAGGAGAGGTTTAGATTGGATATTAGAATAAACCTCTTCACTGCCAAACACTGGAATAGGCTCCCCAGGGACCTGGCTGAATTCCTAACCCTGGAGATGTTTAAAATAGGCAGAATGTGGTGCTAAGGGCCACAGTTTAGGATGACACTTGGCAGTTAGACAATGGTTGGACTTGATCTCAAAAGTCTTTTCCAATTGGAATGATTCTACGATTTTTCAGGGGTAAACCATAAAATTACACCTGCCCTCAAGAGCTGTTTTCTGCTAACTGGGCACCTGGGCATAATGGCGAAATGTAAAATGGTGAAAGGTGACAAGACCGTATCCCTGAAACTCTCCGAGAGAGGAAGACCATGGAGTTATACTAGCAGTCTGCAACAAAGAGCACAGACAGAGTCATGATGCCTAAGAAAAAAAATGGATCAGAACAAAATCAATGCAGGAATCCCAGGCAAGCATTTCTCTGCTCTTTCCTGGGGGAAAAAAAAAGGTTTCATAGCACCAAATAATGCCACACAGAGAGTGGTTCAGGGCAGTAATGAATCACAGTTCCCATCAAATTTGCAGGGTGAACTCAGATGAGATGTGGCCAGGCACCATGGTTACTGTCCTCTACCTCTGTCTATGAAGAAAGAAATATGTCTCCTGGCTGTGAGCAGCCAACGGAAGGGTTTGGAGTGAGCTCAAACGTGATCTGAAGTCCTACACTGAACACCAAATTCAAGCAAGAGATAAGCACCAAATACGGGATTATAAATGCCACTGGTTGCAGTGCCTGGAGTCCCTTCAATGTAACATAACCCTGGGGACATATACAGACACCAGTGAGATAAGCCAACTCCCAGAAGAGTTGTCACCTTGCTCAAGGTTTTCAAGCAGCTGTTCCCATACCCTGCAGCTCACACCAAGGGCAGCATCCAGCAGCAAACACTTAGGAAGAGACTGGGAGCATTGGCTGCTGTGCCAGCAGCCTGTGTCCAGTGTCCAAGGGGACACTGACAGGCCAAGAGCAGAGTTTCTTGGTCAAGGACACAGTTCTCTCAGCTACCATACACATCAACAAGCTAAGCCTACTTCAGGATGTATGAGGAAGCTCCCCACTGCCTTTCAGAAGGCTGAGAAAGATCAGGAAAATGAGAGCGAGTGTAGAGCAGGAGTGGCCTTGCTACAGAGCAATCACCTGACTTTACAGAGGAGTAGCTGCCAACAACATTCCAGGAAACATCTGCATGTGCGAGCATGGACATTTTGATTCCAGCATGAAAACTGAATGTGCGAAGGGAAATGGTGGCTACAAGATCTTTCCTCTCCTCCCAACCTCCTCCTTCCTCCCAGTCTCCTCTCTCCTCCTCAGCAGGCCCGTTTCCATGAGTCACTGCCTCTGCACATGCACGGTCATGACTTTCTGGCCACCAAAGCTGACCAGCTGCACAGTGGGGACAGTTGTCAGAAAAGTAGCAGCAGGACAACAGGTTAGTGTTTCTCCAGAAGAGCACTTCAGAACTCTTGCTTCTTTGGCTTCTGCAGCAGAGTCCTCCTGCTACCAACAAACACCCAGTGAAAGCTCTGACCTTCAGAACTGAGAAACACCATCGCAGTGAGTGGGAAACAGCTGGCTCCGGTCCTTTTGTGCAGTGCTGAGACAGGGAGCTGTGCATAATCCCTAACTGCTGTCAGCAGGCACTTGTTGCTGGTGGCTCGTGTATCCCTCCTAGCCCAGTGGAGGCAAGGAGGCAACCATAGCCTTGGCTGACGAGCAGGTCAGGATGCCCATGTCTGCAATGCTACCTGAGTTGAAGCTGGCTGAACCAGGTGCTGACAGCACAGTCCACACGCATCACCAGGGAGATCCCCAGCAGCAGGCAGATGCTGCTCACCACAAAACCCAGTGACTCAAAGAGGAACCTGCAGGCAGAACAGATGCAGTAGGGATACCACAGTCAGCATGCCTGCAAAGACAGGCTACCACCATCAACCCTAGCAGACTAATTTTCTCAGTAGTGAAAGGCTAGTAGGGCCCTCCACATCCTAAAACCTGACTTACACTCCCCAGAAGCTGATGCCTACAGAGTGGAAGACAAGCATGCCTCTGGTTTAGAGGCTATTCAGGACAATGCTCAGGTGAGATTTTGAACCCCTCAGGAGACCCAGGCCACCTCACACTTCTACTAATCCAGAAGTTTGCTAGTTAAGCATTTCTGGATTTACTATTTCTAGTTTGGTATCTTACCTTTTTCTTTCTGCCCTGAATATTGTTATCTTCCAAGTGGCCTCTGTGTGTTCTTGGAAATCAAGATAGGGAGAATTTTCTGGGCTTTAGCTCAAGTCCAGCTCCTGAACTTAAAGTGGGAATTAGCTAAGGACAGTGTCTTACAGCATCTGAATTAGAAGCCAGAACATCAGTCAGAAGGTCTCTTCCAACATGAACTTTAGTCAAGACGTCAAGCATATGAAAACTAACCCAGTATCAGAGCAACTCCTGAGACTTACTTTGGGGCAAAGACCTTCCAGACCATGAGATGCCTCCTGAGGATCATAGCTGCACAAACACAGGCCAGAAGCTGTGGGAGATCAGGAAAGACAATTTACAATTTACAAGTTCACATCTAAAGGTAGTACCAAACTGCCTACACCTGAGAAGCTGGTACAGTGCACACCAGAAACAAGCATCCCAAAGAGGATTTCTTTCCATCTTGTCCTCAGGTCAGGAAACACAAGCAGCTTGGGATACACGCAGGCCCTCGTGAGGCCAGACTGCGACAGTACAGAGGAGGGCTCATGCTGCGGCATGCCTGAGCCCACTGAGAGGCACTCGTGCTCTCCTGCAGCAGAGTCTACCCCCTCCCTTGCACAGTCTCCAGTCTGACCACACAGAAGAATGATGTGAAGGGCTAAACCCTCCGAAGCTGGTCACTTCTTTCACAGGACTAACTGTCTGTTGTTTAACATGGCCACAGTACAAGATCAGATGAAAACCAGAGCTGCTGCAAAAACAAATATGCATGGTCAGGAAGTCAGGGAGCAGGATTAAAACCCTGCAGTTTCTGAACAGATCCAGCTACTTTGGGCAGAGTATGAAAAGCAGCCTCATCTGTGCTGTGGATTTTGTGCTAGAGTCCTTCCCAAAGCACAGAGCAAATAGCATGGCAGAGAAGAGGACCTGTGCAACTGCTCTATAGCACCCACAACCAGATGTAGCACGCAGGAGCCTGCCTGTGCTCTGGCTAACCCCTTTCTTTCATCAGAGGGCCCCACGGTTCTCACAGCAGCCCACTTTGCTCTTGGACAGCCTTCCCCCATTCTGCCTCTCTCCGTACCTGTGTCCCAAGGACAAAGAGGTACTTCAGTCCCAGCTGCAGCAGAGCAGCAGAGAACTTCTCTGGGGACTCTCGCAGCCTCATCTCCATCATACACTCCTCCACCTCCTGCATCTCCTGCCGGGGCTCCTTCTTGGGCTTTCTCCTCTGCGAGCTGGGCATCTCACACACAAAGGGCCAAAGCAGGAGCAGGGGACAGCCGACTACCTCAAGGACAAAGGCACATGAAGTTATGGGGACCCAGGAGGTGAGGAGCCGTCTAGGCTCTGCCGTCACACCCTGGACGTGCAGGAAGCGTGTTTCAGCACCAGTATGCTGGTCAGGCATAACTGCATGGAGGCTAGAGACCACAGGCAGCTCTATAGCCCCAGAAGGGGACAGTGAGAATGCTGCTGCTGAGATGGTGCTGAAGCCTTCATGGCTTTGTGCTTGTCCTGCAGGCCTCCAGACAAGGCAAAGCAGTGAGCTGTGTCTGCTCAGGCTCCACAGCCCAGAAGAAACTGATTTACCTGCAAAGAGGATATGGGATGCAAAGGTGTTGGCGCCCACCAAGACAGCAGGCAGGACATTTGTGCTGTGGTCAAGGTGGAAGCCCACAAAGGCTGCATTCCAGTGGATGGCTGGAAAGATGGGCTGGTGGCCTGTGGAATAGAAGAACTGGGACGCAGCAAGAAGCCAGGAGATGACTGCATACCAGGGCACCGAAAAAGGCTCTGAAATTAAAATGTAAGAGAGAGATCAGCATCAAGGAACAATACATATCTACAGTCAAAAAATGCCTACTGACTTTTCTTCCAGGGTCCCTTTCCATGATCTCGGAGAGACAGAAACCAGTCATGCTCCCACCACTGATGCAGTGAACAGGCAGGCATCACCTCTGCTCCCTGCCCTCCTACTGACCTCTGTCAGTGGCATTAGGGTGTGATGGCTACTTACACCATAAAGGGATGGTTGTAGAGCCCTACTCCCTGACAGAAAGTACTACACCTCCCCAGATACTACATCCCTACTGCATGCACCTCTCTTACAAGAGTCTTTAAGCAGCTCTAAAAAAGCCAGAAGCATCCCCTGAGGACGGGTGCACCATCATGCCCCAGGAGCAAAGACTAGGCTCTAGCTCTCGCACTGAATATAAGACAGAGTTGCTGCACATAAGGCCCAGGCTGCATATCCAGGGAATGCTTTAGTGAGCCCTGACTCACCACCATCTCCAGCAAGGCCTCTGGCACGTGTGTGGATGTGCAGCAGCACGAAGGCCTCCAAGAAGAGAAGCAGGAAGGCAAGACTGAGCCGCTCACTGTGCAGAAGCATCAAGAGGAAGCCCAACAAGGTGAGCGTTATGACCAGGGCTGCTGAGTACACACTGCCCAGCCCATATGCTGCAACAGTGGCCTTGCAGTTGCCCCGCTCCATACGGCTCTTCTGAGACTCCTGCATCCTCTTGTAGATCTGAGGGATGACGTGAAGGAAGTCGACTTCAGAGTTGGGAACCCCCAGGTAGGGAGTGACAGTCGATCCTGCTGACTCTCGTGTGTCCTTTGCAAACACTGTCATGGGATTGCACAGAAGGAGCAGTAACCCCAGGGATGCTAGTCCATAGACAGCCCATGGAAAGGCCACAACTGCCACCTGCACCAGCTCCTGCAGCTTGCCGAGAGAGTCGTCAGTGCTGGAGGCAACAGCCCAGTAGCAGGCAATGCAGAGGACCACCAGTGGGAAACCCCAGCGCACAAAGAGTACGAGGGGGTCTGAGCTGTTCAGGTTGCCGTAATGTCGCAGCCAGCTCCGCACTGCATAGACCAGACCAACCAGCAAGGCCACGCATAGGAGGTAGAAGAGATTCTTGGCCCGTGTATTTCTCAAGCTGGCAAGAGGGGAGAGGAAAAGAGAGGGCCGACACTGAGGGATTTCTTCACGGCACTGGTGGAAGAAACTGGAGGCACGCACGCAAACCAAGAGCACGGCCACGAGGCACAGCAGATACCAGATCTCTCTCCGATAAGAAGAAAAGCCAAGGAACTGCTGCTTGGGGCCTTCTGGCAGAGTCAGGCGACCATCCCAGTGGAGCTTTCCTATGAGCAGCATCACAAGTGAGGCCAGTAGGAATGGGGCCACTCGGGCTTCAGCCACCACAAAGCTATCTGAAAACATGGCTCCGCAGCGGAAGAACAGAATGCCCATAGGGAATGCCAGCCCCAGCCATGCTTGCAGCCTGTGTCTCAGACCAACGCTGGCCAGGAGTGGCTGACTACTTGCCAAATGGGCTCGTCTGGGTTGCCGGCCCAACCAGTGCCAGAAAAAACCCAACTGAGAAGCAGCAGCTGCACACGATGACACCAGGAGGAGATCCAGCCCCTCCTGGGTGAAGGCATGGGCCAGGCCAAACAGAATAGCCGCCATGAGGCCCCAGAGTAGTGGGTACAGGAGGCAGTTGCGATAGAAAGAGTCTGACGCTGTGGTCAGTTCCGAGGCCACATAGCAGAGCAAGCAGGAAGCAGCAATGAGAGCGCAGCCCCCCACCATACGCAAGGGATGGAAGCGGGCCCAGGATTGGGTGCACACAGCCCGTGCCTCCCGCAGGTACAGCTGGAAGCGAGCGATGAGGCTTCCCAGCCTGGACTCCAGCTCTGGAGGCACCAGGGCTGACCCCTGCACTTGGGCCAAGAGCTGAGTGTGTTCATCCACAGCGCTGGAGAAGAGCTCCTGCAGGTGCTGGAGCTGCTCTGCTGGCAGGTCCTGAGCCACAAGTGAGTAGGAGTGCAAAAAGCGGTCCACCTGTGGAGAGGGGACACAGGGTCAGGCAGCAGCACCAGGACCACTAGCAATAGGATTCACTACCTCACATAGCCCCTTCAAAATGGATATAGCCCCAGTCTGACAACCTCTGTCAGGATAGATCTGTCTCCATCTGTATCACCCAGGGCCGATCACTCAAATCTGGGATGCGACCAGCAGGAAACACAATCTCTCTGTCAAAGTGGCGTCCCTCTCAAGTGACAACACCAATCCAACAGCTTCAGTATACTCTCAGTTCTTCACCTGTAGGTGTGCTGCTGGTAAAGTTGCACATTCACTGAGAGCTTTTATCAAGAGCCTTTGGTAACAGTAAAGCAAACATGCCCTACAAGTCTGAGTCGTTACTAGCTATCAATTTGCAACCAATGTTTGCCTGAGGACAATATAAAAAATTTAATATATAAAATTCAATATATAAAATTAAAGGGCTTACAGTGGCTCAAATCAAACAGCTCCATCTTCTTCAGCACAGGCACATTAAGTTATGTGACATAGGCTAAGTGACAGCTCACTCTGCTTTCTACTTCAGGAGGAGAAAAGCAGAGGCAGCTATGATTTCAAAATGGTAAAAACCAATTCTTAAAAGGGCATTACCATAGCAGGGGACCCATACAAAGATGCAGCTGCATAGAACTGCTCAAGCCTTGAAACCCTCAGTACCTTCACATGCCTTCCAGTTGCCTCAGAGCACAGGCAGAATCAGTTTGCTTCTGCCCATGAATGGCAAACGTATGCACCAGCTCTCTTGCAGGCCTGCATGACCTCTCTGGTATGTAAGGTTTCTTCAACACAATCAAGCCAGAAACATCCTCAGACCAATGAGTGCAAATATTTGAACAGGCAGGATTGCATATTGTTAATTCCCAACAGATGACTGATATCCTCAGTGACTAATGGGCAGTAGCATACACTATCATCTTTGAATGACAAAGCACTCTGCTGCTCTATAAATACACACCAGAAGCGGAATGTTTCTTCCCATCAGCAACCGTTTCATTTCCAGCCCCTCACTAACTCACATCAGTGGTGTCCAGCTGGTGCACCACGTTGCTGGTTGGGGACCAGAGGAGTTATTCTTGTGCTCCTACCAACCCAGAAGTCCCTCAAAGGTAGACTGCAATGCATGTAGCAAATCTGGTCCTGTAGCATGCCCAGAGCCACAACAGCCAGCCCTCGACAAGGCTCTGGCTTGTCCTGGCACAAGCTGTTGTCTGGGCTTCTTTTGTTATACGCTCTCATTCAGATTTTGTCATTTAGCTTTTGTTGTGCTTGATGTAATCTGTTCTGTCTCTGCCCCACTTTACTGCCACCTGTTAGGTGCCCTCCTGACACCAATCTAGAATAGCTTGTTAACTTGCACTGTTTCTCCTCCAAAACTGAAGCAGCATTAAAACATGCAGCTCTACTCCTGCATCTCCATTACTGAGATCTGTCCCTACTTGTCTCATCACTGAAAGAGCCTCCCCATGAGTGGGAAAAATTGGTGCCACCCTTTACTAGAGCAAACATGGCAGGAGGCAACCCTTCAAAGTAAAGGTAACACCATGTCACTACCCCTTCTCCACCAAACAGAAGAGGTTTGTGCTTAAGAAGGCATGCCTTCTCTTCTCCAGTTCAACAGGGAGGCCTACCATAGACTGTACCTGCTTGGCATTGATGTGGTAGACCGAGAGCTGCTGCAAGGCTGCAGACACAGCATCGCTGTCCCCAGAGAATAGCTCAGCCATCACCTCTCCTATGCTACTGTAGGGGATGGGCACACCCAGCAGCAGGGCTACAGTGGGCACGAGGTTCACCTGTGGAACAGCCTCAGGCTCCTGGAGGGACAGGGAGGAATTAGACATTCAGAAAGAACACAGCAACGCAGCTTTTCACTCAGGCTAGAGGAAGATGGGAAAGACATCCCTTATCAGAGGGAAATCTGGGGAAGCCAAGAGTGGGAAAATGCAGGGAAAGGCAGAGGACCAGCTCTACCTTCCCTGAGTGCAGTGCAGATGCCAAATGACTGCTAGGACCTCAAAGTCCTTGGGTAAGGACTTGCAAGTCCTTGGGTGAGGCACTGGCTGGCTAACAGCACACTTGGCCCCACTTAAACATCCCTCACAGATGGAAGGGTGTCAGCTTTTCCACTCTCTTCTAGGGAAAGACGATGGGCTCCCCACCCCTCTCAATATAAACAATCCCATTCCAACCATTACTCTCTGTAACCCCAAAATATGGTTTTCACTCCGATGCCATCTCAGGGAGGAAGAGCTAAGGATAAGCTTCTTACCTCTGGAGGGACAGTGCCAAAGAGAGGTGTTTTGCTATAAACAAACAGCGCTGCATTCACTTCCTTCTCACTGTCACCACCATGGTCTCCAGTCTCTGTCATGCCATGGTCACCAGCCACCAGAAGAAGGGTGTCATTCCCCAGGTGATTCACCAAGGACCTGTTGCCAGGATAGGAAGGTCAACTCCTACCTGAGCAGGGGCCCAAAAACAGCCCAGGTGAGAGACAATATGTCCCTACTAATCCTGCCTGCACCACAGAGGTGAAGGAAGTCCACAAAAGGATATAATGAAGAGCTTTAACAGCTAAGCCTGGTACCAGGGCAAGGGATGTCTTAAAGGTAAACTTAAAATTCAGAGCCTGGAGGCAGAATGAACTAATCTTGCTTAGATCCTCAACGAAAGGTGGTTGGTTCCTCAGTGCCCTCAGGGATCTTGACAAAATGCAATTCAGAAGAATGGACCCCCCACAGAAAGAAATTTTAGGTGTTTCTATTTTGGTCTTGTATATCTCATCATCCTGTGTGAGCAATCTCCTACTTTTAAGGAAAAAAAGAGAGGATTTGTCCCAGAAGGATGCAGCAGTTAGGAAATAATATATACTGCAGTCTTGTGTGCAGCAGGGCAATTTCTAGCAGCCAAAATTAAAGTAGTCTAAAGAGTCAAAAGCTGCAGCACTCTGAGCTCAGACACAGTTGTGTGATCAGGATTTCTAGATCCTACTCTGCCCTGTGACAGAAAGATGCAACTCATGGGCCTGTGCAGTAAACACATCATTCCCTAGCCAGGGTCCTCCAAGAGTGTCTTTAACACTGGGCAAGCCTGTGTGACAATCTCTGTGTAGACATGGAAAGAGGAAAGCTCAGCTGTACTCCAGCTGTATACCTGATGGTTTTGTTAAGGATCAAGGCTTCAAGACCTGAAGACAGGCCCACCTCTGAAACCACACCTCTTGTGAACATGTGTCTACACAACTGAGACTGTCCAACAGCTGGGGTTTCAGTTGCTACTGGGCAAATCCATTCTATGTCAACAGGAAAAGTAAGCATCCTCGGTTGCCCCCTGCATCTGCAAATTCTCTGGTAAGACCCCACCAGCCTGGCTGAATGAAGAGACCAGCTGGCAACCCTCTTCCCACCATGCTAATCACCTGAGCATCTCATTCATCTGAGTGAGCTTCTTAGCCATTTCAGGGTGGTCAGGTCCATGCTTGTGCCCGCAGTGGTCCACGCCAAGGAAGTGAGCAATCAGTAGGTCCCATTCACCACCGTCCACTGCAGAACAAGAGCAGCCTTATCACACATCAGTCTTGAATTTGGACACAGGCTCTACACCTGGATCCTCCCACCAGAGCTTTCTGGTTGCTTCTAGAAACTGCTGTTTCTTCCCCTCATGGCCCTAGTCACTCCCAGGTCTCAAGTAGATCAGTGGAGGTTTTAGCAGAGGTACACTCTTGGTCTGAGGGTGCCTCAGTGCTACACTGCAGCAAGCAAAATGCTGGCAAGTGCTCTAGTATTCGTGGGTTTCGTTCACCACTCCTCTGGATAGGAATGGCTTTATATCAGCCAAGTCACCTTGAAATGCCTTCAGCTCGAACTGCCATGAACTGAGGTAAACCATAGAGATGTTCAGGAAAAGGAGAAGCCACAACTCCAGTCCTCCTCTGGAGATATCACAGATCAGACTCACCACTGTCCCTCTCTGCATACCACCCAGGGCATAGGCCTGGCACTCCAATGCTGTTCATAGCTGTGCTGGTTTGAGCTGGGGAGTTACCCCAGCCTTTCCCTTCTGCTTCAGGACCTTGACACTTGGAAGCAAACATGTTTGGATGTAAATGAACAGCAACTCTCCCCCATGGCACAAGGGTTTCCTTGTGAACAGCCACTGCACCCAGGATTCACTTAGATTCATACAGAGGTAAAGCAAAGAGCACTGTCCACAGTCCCAGGACCTCAAGAAGGAATCTGAAATAACCTAAAACTCACAAACCCATCTCACACTTCACCTTCTTCCCATGACTAGGAGCCACTGATGATGTGCTAAGAGCAGTGCTGTGCCCCAGCCTCCCAGCAGGCAGCTGCACTGTTGTGCATTTCTCAGAGCACTGTGTACTTGCCCTGTGTCAAAATCAAGCTGCTCTTCCTCCTTCACCCTAGCAATGTATTTCTTGGACAGATATAAAAGTTTAACCTTGTCCCATCAAACTGCACGCCTTCTTAAACAGCGGAAAGGTTATTTACAGAAATAGTTTACAGGTCTGAAAGCTGGCTTATCTGTGGAAATCCAGCTAGAGCACTGTAATCCCCAGGCTGTAGTGTCTGATTGCCCACTGCCACTTTGCAACACAAGAAAATCATCAGTTCTACCCCAAACTTGCAGTGGGGCCACAATGCAACCTACAAGGTTACCCAAGCCCTAGGGCAAGAGCAGCTTACCAGTTGGATAGAGATGTTGCAGGATCCCATCATCCACAGTGTGAAGATCCTTCACATTAAAAGAAGGGAAGAAATACGAGCGGAAAAACTTCTTTGGGAAGAGTCCTTCCCAAGTGTCGTCTCCCATGAAGACCACTCTCCTTCCTGAAGCAGTAATAAAGGAATTAATGGGAGCAGGAAGCCCACCCTAAGTCATGCTGTTACCTCCACTAGTGCAAAGAGCCTAGGCAGATACACATCAGGGTCAGGAGAGCTGGGACCTCTCTGAGCCATGCTCTTAAGTGACCTAAACTTAAAATGACCATCTGGCTGTAAATGAGTTTGAATATAGAGAGTGACCAGCCTTCTTTCTAGGTCTCCAAGTGCCCTACACACCAAAGCCACCTGCTCACCCTCATGACTTATTGCTACCTCTAACATGCACCCCCAGCAGAAGTCATGCATAACAGAAGCCAGAAAGCAGGCAGCTACCCACTCATACTACCACAGCACTTGGGAAGGCAGAGCATGCCTGTAAAGCGCAAGGCTGCTGACAAAGGTGGAGTAGGAACTATGGGATTTGGGCTTTAGTTTTAAACACATTAGCTTTTACATGCACTGATGCTTCCCATTGCCCTCACTTGCTTCCCCAGCCTGCCACCAGCCAGCTCTCTGGGTTTACACAGACTTTCCGTCAGCAACCATTCCTCCAAGGTTGCTGCTCCAGTCTGCAGTCTAACAGGGTTTTTCACCTTGGACCGTTTTCCCACTTTGCACAGGGGAGCTGACAACTCAGTCACATCACATCATCCCATGAACTGGTATTTGTGCTACTCTGAGCCCTTAATCTCTCTGGGTAACACAGAATTGTATCCTGTCCCCTTCTCTCTACTCCATCAACTCATGCTATCAAGGCCTTTACAGCTATATTAAACAACAACCTGTCAGCACCCCACTACACAGAAAACATGCTGAAGTTGCCACCTAACAGCAGCAGGCGGCTGGTCAAGCAGGCTTGCTGCCTGAGTGACTCCCCCACAGCACATCTGGCAGCGGCTCCTGTCACCAAGCTCACCTGAGTGCAAATACAACATGACTGACTGCCCTTGACTTTATTCAGCCACTCCTACTAGTGACTTTGTGACGCTCACCATCAGTACAGCAATTTTCACCTGTTTTCTTGTCATCTTTGACAAAGTCATGGTCCCAGCTGCTTCTTACTCCCATTACAAGATGGAAAAAAAATCTATCTGCACAACAGCTCTGCCTGAGACAACTGTCATTTGAGTAGGGCAAAAGAATTAGTTGGGAAGGTGGAGGTGTTGTAAGCAGCTCCCTTCCCGGGGATAAAGGAATAAAGGTCCCACAGGAGTGCTGACCAGTATCTTGCATGTACCCTGTGCCAGCAGGACACTGCCCCTACCCACCTACCGTTCTGCACCAGCTGTGCCAGCAGGTTGTCCTCCTCGATTGCGTAGGTGGCAAAGTTGCTGCCCACATCAATGAAAGTAGGCAGCGAGCCAGTGGTGAGGCCCTTGATGCGCTGCATGGTGGCAGTGGGAGCGTCGGCTCGGAACCGGTAGAGACGGGCATGGCGGGGCTGGGAGGTTGTGAGGTGGTACAGGAAGCTCAGCTTGTTCTCATAGGGCAGGGGGCTGGCCTTGTCTGGGTTAAAGTGGGCAAACTCAAAACGGAGGGCATCAACAATGACAAGCACAGCCTTGGAAAAGCGCTGGGGTGCCCAGCAGGAGCCTGGCGGGAGGTTCTGCCTCTCCCAGGGTGGTGGTACAAGTGGGTCTGAGCAGGAACTGCTGCTGGCAAGCTCAATTCGGGTGAGCAGGAAGCCACTCATGAAGAGCCCAATACCAGCACAAAACAGAAAGCAGACCCAGGCCAGGAAGAGCAGCACCGGCCACCGCTGCATCCTAGGGGAAAGAACAGACATGCTCAGCTTCCTGAAGCACACTTCGGCCTACTTGGGCCGGGTACTGCTCCCTGCCAGGGGGCAACATGCCTCACACCTGCTGTTCACCACTGCCCTGACTTGATTTTACCCGGTCCCAGCCTATGCCCTAGTCCCCCCGCCGCCACGGTGAACCCCCGTTCCTCTTCAGCTTTCCAGCATTGCCCGGCTGCCCCCGGCACCCTTGGGTCCTCTTTGACACCCTTACCTGCCCTCATGGACCCTTAGCCCTTCCTTGGGACGCTTAGCTGTTCCCGAGCACCTCTGGCTCCTCTTAGCACCCCCAACCAGCATCATGAGCCCCCATCACCATGCAGCACCGCGACTCCCCCGGCCGCCACCTTACTCAAGCCGCCTTCGTGAGTCCTCAGCAGCATTCAACCACCACCTGGCTCCCCGACTTCTCTCCTGCCCCACCTAGCACCTCGGCTTCCCTCAGAGTGCCTCGGCCCCGACATCCCAATCCGCCACCCCCCCTCCTCCCGACCACCTGTGCCCTGCATCCAGCCCCACCGCGCCCTTCTCGCCCTACCTGCGGCCGCCCCGGCCGGGCGCCAGCCGCCCCCTGACCGGCACCGGAAGCGCCGCCCGTGGTGTCCGCCGGCCACAGCAGAGCGGCGATACACAGCGCCGCCTGGCGGGCGGGAGGCTCCCGCGGGACGAGGAGATAACCCTGCACGCCCAGTTCTGCACAGGCCTTGCTTTAATTAATCGCTTAATTAATCTCCATAGGCGTTCCCCTCCCTGAGGTGCACGCTACGACGAGCACATTAAAGAGGGCCTGCCCTCACACACCAGGAGAGCAAGGGGTTGCTGACAGGAAATCAAGTACCTAAACATGGGTTCCCACCTTGGGAGAGGAGTCCCACATACAAAGAATGTTTTGAAGGAAAATACTGAAAGTGAGCAACCCAATACCCTACTCCAAGATAAATATAAAGAATACAAACTTCAGTAGAGAGATAATTTCCTCATAATAGTCTAATCTAATAATCAGTCTGACTAAGCATGATGAAAACAAAGACATTAAGAAATAGACGCATGCAAAATTTCAGCTTCACTAGCTTCTCCCAGGCACTTAGTTTTATATTACAGCCTCAGATGCATTTTAAAACTTTGTTTCTAATGCTGTTTTAGCTTCTTTATCCAGTTTTACGGATTGAGCAGACTGGGACTGCGGCTGAGGTTAAAATTACTCACTCCTTGGTTTACAAAAAATCCAATCATTTTGATTGGAAAATTTTTCCAGTATTTGAAGATAAGACAGGCAAGGTGCACCTCAACATTTTCCACCCACAGTCTTATGTACTGTGGGCAGTACACAGTGCTGAGCGGGAAGCAGCCCACTCAGGAACAACGGTGCCCCTCTAGTGGCAGAAACGAGTCATGGGTTGGGGTCCCCAGCACCAGGGAACTGCAGCAGCACTGGTACCATTTATTACAGGATTTTAACCCAAATACAAAATAAGGACCAAAGGAAAAAGAGGAGCATCTAACTGAGGACTGCCAGCACTCAGCAGCCCCTGGGCAAGGGTGCAGACCCTTCCCACCCTGCTAGCTCAAGCTTGACTCTTCTGCCTTAAACGCCTCTGTGGGGGGAGGCTGGGGATCCTCACGGGCTGTGGGCATCTCATTCTGGGTCTTCACAGCTTGTGGTTTGGTCAGTGTGGAGTAGATGCCCAGGGCCTGAAGGGAACAAGACATGGGGGAGGATTGGAGAGGGTTAGGCTCCACCAGGCTGCCACCTTTACCTCCCCAAGGCAAGATGTTGGAATTCCTCCAAAAACACTGACCTGTGCTACCATGTTGGTAACGTCACCAGTGTTGGCAGGCAGCAGGAGGGTGTTGGAGTCTTTGGCAAGCTTGGAGAAAGCATTCACATACTGCTCCGCTACAGAGAGAGAGGCAGCAGCACTGCCGTGCTGTGGGACAAAGAGAGGTCTGAGGCTCAGCAGCAAGTCATGCACCACCAAGAGCTCCTCCATGCCCCTTTTCCCAGCCCACTCCAGTTAGTTACAGCCTTCAGCACAGCAACACTCAGTGCTGATGAAGATGCTGAAGAGTATTCAAAAGAAAATCAAGTGCCACTCTAGACATGATTTCACATCCCTTGATGCCAGTGCCAAAGCAGTGGCTGCCACAAGGAGCTGTCACTCACCTGTTGTGCCAGTGCAGCTGCCAGGAGCTGAATGGCCTCTGCCTTGGCTCTGGCCTTGACCAGCATGGCGTTGGCTTCTCCTGCAACACGCCACAGCAGAATACCCATCAGAACTGCCACAAAACACTTGCAAGGAGTGAACTCAGAAAATTTCACACAAGTGAAGCCTTCTCTTCCCCAGCAGGAGCATGGCAATCTCCTGCTGTGCCAGGTGGCTGAGCAGCAACATGAGCTGGCTCAGGTCAAGATGCCCAGCAGGGAAGGATCAGCATGGCTGAGGAAGCCTGGCCCACAAACAGCAATGCTGTCTGCTCCCCAGGAGTGCCACCCCTCAGTGCAGAGGGCTACAAATCCCTCAGGCCTCATGTGTTCTAGTTGAAGGCACTACCAGCAGCTTTGTTGATTTGTTCAGCCTTCTCAGCTTCTGAAGCCAGGATTTGGGCCTGCTTCTGCCCCTCAGCCACATTGATTGCCGATTCCCGTGTCCCCTCTGACTCCAGCACTGTTGCACGCTTCCGTCGCTCTGCCTCCACCTGCAAACAGGTCAGACACCGGCCTGCCAGGCCTGCACTGTGGAAATCCCATTCAGGGGGCAAACACAGGGAGGACACACTCCTGTGTCTCACTTTGGCAAGTATGGCTTAGCCAAGGATGAGTACACAGCTCCGAAACATGGGATGACGCCTGATGAGGGCTGGTTCTGCTTCTCAACAACCCTCTGCAGCCCAGCCCACACCTAACTGGACAGCTTCTGCCCCGCTCCCCTCCTCCTCCAGCCTGGAGATCTGCCACCTGGCTTTTATCAAGGGTAGACCTTCAGATCTGGTATTTGCTTCTGACAGAGCTCAGTGGAGCTTTTAAAGGAAGCAGGTACAGCTTGCCTGTACTAGGCAGGAGCCACCACTGAAATGAGGACTGGAATTACTGATTCAATAACCTTATGTTTGCAGCTGAAGTGCCAGTGGGCTTCCTTCACTGCAGGAGGGGCCAGTGCTGCCAGCTCTGGACAGGTAACAACAGAGAGAGATTGGAAGGGATCTCTAGACGTCACATAGTCCAACCCCCCTGCTAAAGCAGGGTTACCCAAAGCAGGTTGGATAGGATCAAGTCCAGGTGGGTATTGAGTATCTTCAGAGGAGACACCACAATCTCTCTGGGCAGCCTGTTCCACTGCTCCATCATTCTCAAAGGAAAAAAGTTTTTCCTTTCTACCAGAGAATCAAACCTGCATCTGCATGGATTCCTTCACACGTGGGGGTACATGGATGTCCTTGATCTCATAGCGCAGACATCGAATGCCCCAGCAGTCTGAAGCCTGGTTGATAGCATCCACAATGCTGGCATTGAGAGACTCTCGCTCCTGAGAGGCACAAAAGAAACAGCAGAGACCTAAGAACAAGCACTTAGCATGAGGCAGAGGTCAGCAGGAAAAGAGACACCCCACTTAGTGGTGAGGATCGGCCAGAAAAACTTGTCTCCACAGATGTACGGCAAGGCCGAGTGCTTCCTACATCTCTTGAAGGAGTCACTATCTCCTAGGGAAAGCAGTGCCCCAAACTGAAATTAAAATAAAATCCAGCTGGACTGGCTGGGTCTGGGCACACACAACCCATCAGTCTTTTCAACAAACCCAAGGCAGGGTGAAAAACAGTTTCAGTTAAAAAAAAATACTGAAACAAGATCCACCTCCAAGCATTCAGTAATAGGTCAACTGAAACAGAAGCCAGAAGCCCTCTAAGCAAAGGGCATTTTTCTGTTAAGCAGATCTGGCTGTGCAGGCTGCTCCGGAGGTTCAAGCAGTATCAGCAGCTCTGTGATCCACTTCCCCAGCTCACCCGGAAGACTCTGTCAAGGGAGAGTTTCCCAAGTTCCGATCTCATAGTGGTCTGGGCCAGCTGGGTCACTGCATACTCAGGATCTTCCACCCCATAGCTGGCCTGGAAAGAAGTGAAAAAACAGTCAATGGCAGTGCCAAGAGGGAGCCCAAAGGAGGCAGGATGGGCCAACATAGCACAAAGATGAGAAACTTGCCACAGAGACACCCCTGCCAATGAAAAAGAGAGCCCAGGGCCTTGGAGTGATTGAGGTGCTCAGCTTAGCCACCTCGCAGGGCACAGTAAGGAGAGCAGATGTTGAAACACGTCATGAGGACAAGGTAGCCAGCAGAGCCAGGCAAGCAGTGCCCAAGGGTTGCCAAGGTGAATGGCTGAGGAATGAGCACACAAGAACTCTGACAGGCACAGTCACAGAGGCTGCAGGTCTGGCTCAGAGCATCAGCGCAGCAGGAACAATACCTTGTAAGGGTCCATAACCCGTAGATAGAGCACACCATCAATCTGTAGGGTGACATTATCTGCCAGGAGAGAATAACACATGCTGTTTACTGAAGTAGCACAGACAAAAGAGAGCAACCCTCTCTCCTATACCAGAACTACCAGAACCCGGCAGACTCATTCCCTTTCTGCATGGTTATCAACAGTGTGGCACAGAACAGGGACTGACTGAAAAGGACCTCCTTATGTAAAAGGGTTTGTAAAAACAACCTTGATGTTCCCTGGAAAACACGACGTGATGACAATATCCAAGAAGTCTCAGATTTCCAGACCAAAACCCTTCATACTGTCGTTATCTTTACTTATGAAGATCTACAGAGATTATAAAAACTAAAAAAGCTTAATATTAGAACTTTAATAGAGCTGCTCACTAACCTAATCTAAACCAATTTTTTAAGAAACGAATTATTTTTGCGGTTCAACACAGAAACACATCTGAAAAGGAGTCGTGCCCAGGTGCATTCAAGAAGGTGCATCTGCAGCCCCAAGAAGGCAGAAGTGATATCTTGGGCTGTGTCTACTCACAGTGCCAGGAGTACGAGCAAGCCTGGGTCACCAGGGACAATGCTGAGTGCACTTCCACTCTTCCCCATGCTGTCCCTTGCTCATCCCAGATGCAGCAGAAGGACAGGGCCAGGACAAAGAAGCAGTTCCTTACCTAGGGTGACAGCTGACTGCTCTGGGACGTTAATGACAATTTCTTTGAGACTTTGCACATAACGAATACGATCCAGTAGAGGGATGAGAAAGTTCAAACCCTGCGAAAAGGGTAGGATTAGATGTCTGAGTCCCCTAATATGTTTTTTTTTCCCCACAAAGAAAGGTCAGTCCAACTAGAGAGAGATGTACAAACAAAGCCCAAGTACACCACATGCTGCAGATGCTGCAGGCAGAGCAAACATGCTTTACACGTGAGGGGAAATCATGTTTCTGTCTTTTTAACACCCCTCCAAGGGCATTAGTCTAGTCCAAAGCATTGCAATACAAAAGAACACATCGCTTCCTGAATCCTTAGGCAAATAATACATCTTGCTACGGCTTTAGGAACCTGCTGAATCCAGGAGAGAAAAGCAGCTCCTTACAGGCTCAAGGATTCGGTGGAACTTGCCCATCCTCTCCACCACCCAAGCCTCCTGCTGCGGCACAAAGAGCACTCCGATGTTCATGGGCAGGCCAGAATTCAAGCGGTGTGGTGCCTGCGCCAGCCATGCTGAACGCTTCAGCTGCTGAGAGCGCTGGAAAAAAAAAAAGGGATTGAGGCTGGCAAATGGCACCTCGGAGCCCAGCACCATCCCTGCCTTCCATCTAGGATCACTGCTCACAGCCACATATACCAGGGAAGAAAAGAGCTCTGATGCCCCAAACAAGCCCACACTGTACAGGATGAGACCTGGGTCGTGGGATCAGCATAAGTGTCAGCACGTTCTCCACAAGCGTACAGAGTCTTACCCCCATACTGGAGCTCTGTCCACTTCTCCCTTTACCTCACACCCCTGCTGCAAAGAAGGAATAAATCCTTGCTAACACAAAGAGAGGGAAGATATGTAAGGGGGGTCTCTTCTGCTCCACCCTGCTCCCTGTAACTTAGTTAGACCCTCTTTGATCCCTCTTCTTCACCTCAGTCTGAGGCTGCCTCCCTTCCAACAGCCTATCCCTTCTGAACTCTGGCCAGCTCCTAGGCCGCGTCACGGACCCGTTTCCCTGAGCACTCCTTCATCCACCTCTCCACAGCCTCTCCTTGCCACTTGACATACTCAGTTCCCCTGAACATATTCACTAACTCTACTGNGACCTCCATATCTATTTCTCCCACAACCTTCCTCCCCCCTCCCAGCTCATCCCGCTGTTCCCCAAACAGCCGAGCTGCCAAGACCCCAGCACTACCCCTGAGCCCCGAGACCAGCACCTTCATCCCATCCAGCCAGGTTCCCAATGACCAGACCCTCCCCCCGGCCTCCTCAGCGCGCCCCCACCCCGGGCACCCCCCTGGCTCGGCTTCCCAAAGCCTCCCAGTTA
>VWYK01085460.1:4433-26756 GCA_013399775.1 Semnornis frantzii | reverse complement strand
CCACCTGGATGTGTTCCTTGGTGCCCCTGCTCTGGCTGGGGGTTGGCCTGGATGCTCTCTGGAGGTCCCTCCCAAGCCCTACCATTGTGTGGCTCTGTGATGATTGAGTGTAGGTGTGGGACATCTGTTTTCCCACAACACAGAAGCTCATGTTAAAAATACCCTGTGCTGTAGGCTTTCCCTAAGGACTATTTTTGCCCCTGCACAGCTGTTAGCCAAAATCATTTGCCAGCATTTGTCCTTTCAGAGTAAAACCTGGCACATGGCAGACAGAGCAGGAAATAATGGCATGGGATGAAGACAGGAGCTGCAGCTAACCCCAGCTCTCATGGCTGAGAGCTCAGCCCTTCACATCAGCTGCCTCTGCTGCAGCCTTTGGGCTGCAGGTGCTGTGAGGACAGAAGGAAAGTCTTGTAACCCAACAACATCTGGCATGGGACATCAGCCTTGCTGTGTCCCTGTGCAGCCTGCTCTAGCTGGAAGGGTCCCTGCTGAGTGCAGGTGGGGGGGTGTGTGTTGGACAAGATGCCCTTGGAGGGTCCCTGCCAACCCAGTGCAGCCTGTGACTCTCTGGACATATTTTCAGTGGGACCTTCATAAGCTCTTCTTTTCTGAGCTCCCAGCAGCATGTTATGGGGATCCGAGAGCTTCAGAGAAAGAGTGAGAGCACAGTGCCTGTACACCCACACCTGGGTCTGACAGCAGCTCCCCTCAAAAGGCACTCTGGCGCCCACAAAGCCAGCAACTTCTCCTTGAGACCAGCCAGCTGGATGGGTGGGGTGGAGATGAGTCTCTGCCAGGCTGTGCTACTTTATCTCACCACGGAGAGATCTTTGGATAAGGGGCAGAGCAGTGGCAGTGGTGTGGGGACATGGGATCCATGAATCATAGAATCAAGCAGGTTGGAAGAGACCTCCAAGCTCACCCAACCCAACCTAGCACCCAGCCCTAGCCAACCAACCAGACCATGGCACTAAGTGCCCATCCAGGCTTTACTTGAACACCTCCAAGGATGGGGGCTCCACCACCTCCCTGGGCAGCCCGTTCCAATGCCAATCACTCTCTCTGGCAACAACTTCCTTCTAACATCCGGCCTAGACCTCCCCTGGCACAACTTGAGACTGCATCCCATCTGAGACATCTTGAGATGTGTACCATCTGTGCCCATTGGAGCTTTGCTATGCCAGTGCTGCCTGGCTGCTTTGTACAGAGGCGACAAAGCCAGGAGGTTTATGGCCATCCATGTTCAAAGAGAAGGAACTAAATGATTGATGTTGGCAGAAGCATGCCAGTGCCTCTCTGAAAGAAAGACAGTGAGTTAAGCCAGCTGTCCACCCTGCCAGCTGGGCACCCAGCACTTGTCCTGTCAGCCCTGCGGGGTGTTGCTTGCAGGTCCCCAGGAGCCAGCAGTGCCCTCTTGCAGCCCAGCAGGCAGCTGTGTGCTGGCTGCAGCCAGAGGAGTGTGGGCAGCAGGGCAAGAGAGGGGATTATGCCTCTTGGCTCTGCTCAGACCTCACCTCCAATCCTGCCTCCAGCTCTGCTGTCCCCAGAAGCAGAAGGAGGACACAGAGCTGCTGGAGTGAGGCCAGAAGAGGCTACAAAGGTGCTCCAAGGGCTGGAGCAGCTCTGCTGTGAGCACAGGCTGAGGGAGCTGGGGGTGGGGTGGGGTGTGCAGCTTGGAGAGGAGAAGGCTCCAGGGGGACCTCAGAGCTGCCTGCCAGTGCCTGAAGGGATCCTGCAGGAAGGCTGCAGAGAGACTTTTGCTGAGGGTGTCTGAGACAGGCCAAAGGGGAATGGTTTGAAGCTGAGGCAGAGCAGGGTTAGACTGGAGCTGAGGGAGAAGTTCTTCAGTGTGAGAGTGGTGAGTCTGTCACAGGCTGCCCAGGGAGGCTGTGGCTGTTCCTTCTCTGGGGATATTTAGGGCCAGGCAGGATGATGCCTTGAGCAGCCACTTCTAGTTGAGAGGTACCCATGGCAGGGGAGGTTGGAGTAGATGAGCTCTGAGGTCCTTTCCAACCTGAGCCATTTTTTGGGTTCTCTGAAACACCTCTCTCAGCACTGTGTTCCAGCCTGGGCTGATGTGCAGGGACACAATGGATTTTGTTTTTGCAGCACACCCATGTCTCAGCAATGAAAAAAAGATTCCTTTCAAAACCTGCCAGCTGCAGACTTTTTTTATCTCGCAACACTGAAATCTGCCTGCTGAAATTTCCATGACACCTGCATCACCCACAGACCAACATTGTTCTTACCCAACAGAGCCCTTGCTGGGAGCCAAAAGTGTTATCAATATTTAAAGAAATTAATTAGTGAGGCAGACAAGTGCCCCAGCCTGCAGAGACTAGATGGAATACAGGCCGCTGACAAAGTGCAGGGAGCAGCACTCAGTGGGGCTGTTTCATGGCCTCAATGAAATTATTTGCAGTGCCAAGGCAACTGTAAAAGTCAGTTTTGCTTGGTGTCAGGCAGCACTCAGAAGAGCAGGGCTGAAGTCAGCAGCTTGCTTGCTGAAAGCAGCTCCCATCCTGGTTTGCAGGCTGCTGCACAAGCCCCAAGCTCCCTGCCCAACCACCTTCAAGCTTACCATTTTCTTGACTGAGAGTTGGGGCTGTTCAGTCTGGAGAGGAGAAGGCTTCCAGCAGACCTTATTGTGTCCTGCCAGGATCTGGAATGGGCTACAAGAAAGCTGAGGAAGGACTTTTTAGGGTGTCAGGTGGTGATAGGACTGGGGGGAATGGATCCAAGTTAGAGGAGGGCAGGTTTAGATTAGACCTTAGGAAGAAGTTCTTCCCCATGAGGGCGGTGAGAGACTGGCACAGGTTGCCCAGGGAGGGGGTGGAAGCCTCATCACTGCAGGTCTTTAAGGCCAGGCTGGATGTGGCTGTGGGTAACCTGATCTCGTGTGAAGTGTCCCTGCCCATGGCAGAGGGCTTGGGGTAGATGATCCTTGAGGTCCCTTCCAGCCTTGACAGTTCTGTGATTCTATAAAAAGCACTGAGGGGGTTGGGCAGAGGTTGTTGGATAGGAGTTTGGGGGATGAAGGGCTTAGATGTGCATGTCCACTGGAGGGAGAGATGTCCCACAGCCCTCAGGCTGCTCTCCAGGCTTCAGCTGCCTCGGACCTCTGGTCCTGCAGTGATGCCAAGAATCTAAAAGCTGGGCCAGGGAGACATGGAATCAGAGAATCATTTGGATTGGAAGGGACCTTTCAGATCATCCAGTCCTGCCTCTTTCGAACGCCTCCAGGGATGGCATTCAACCACCTCCCTGGGCAGCCTGTGCCAGGCTTTGAGAACACTTTCAACCCAGAAGTTTCTTCTCATCTCCAATCTAAACGTCCTCTGAGGCCTCTTGTGGCCATTTCCTCTCCTCCTGTCACTTGTTCCCAGGGAGCAGAGCCCAACTCCCAACTGGTTGCAGCCTCCTCTTAGGGAGCTGCAGAGAGCAATGAGCTCTGCCCTTAGCCTCCTCTTCTCCACACTGCACACCCCCAGCTCCCTCGGCTGCTCCTCTCCAGCCCTCTTCTCCACACCCTTCCCCACCTTCCTTGCCCTTCTCTGGAACCTCTCCAGCCCCTCAATGTCCTTCTCAGAGTGAGTGCCCAGAACTGAACCCAGCACTCCAGCTGTGGCCTCCCCAGTGCCGAGTCCTGGGGGACAATCCCTGCCCTGCTCCTGCTGCCCACACCATTGCTGATCCAGGCCAGGCTGCTGGTGCCCTCCTTGCCCACCTGGGCACAGCCTGGCTCACCTTCCCCCAGCTGTCCACCAGCACCCCCAGGTCTGTCTCTGCTGGACACTTTCCAGCCACTCTGCTCCCAGCCTGGAGCCTTGCTGGGGTTGTTGTGCCCCAAGTGCAACCCAGCCCTTGGCCTTGTTGAATCTCATCCCATTGGCCTCAGCCCATGGACGCAGCCTGTGCAGCCTTCCTGCCCCCCAGCAGCTCCACACTGCCTCCCAGCTCGGTGCACCTGCACCTGCAAACTGACCAAGGGTGCCTGGATTCCCTCAGTTCATGGATAGAGACATGCTGGCAGCTTTAGGGGGCTGCTCACTGTCCAGAACTCCTCTGGTGAGGAGGATGTTGGGGTGCTGTTAGTTCCCTGCCTTGCAGAAGTTTAGGTGTCTGGGGCTGTGGCGGTTGCTCCTGTTGTCAGCAAGGCTGCTTCCTTGCAGCCAAGGCTGTCCTTTTGCTCTGCTCAGACCTCACCTCCAATCCTGCCTCCAGCTCTGCTGTCCCCAGAAGCAGAAGGACACAGAGCTGCTGGAGTGAGGCCAGAGGAAGCCACAAGGATGGTCCAAAGGCTGGAGCAGCTCTGCTGTGAGCACAGGCTGAGGGAGCTGGGGGTGGGGTGCAGCCTGGAGAAGACTCCAGGGGGACCTTAAAGCTGCCTGCCAGTAGACTCATAGAATGGTTTAGGTTGGAAGGGACCTCAAAGCTCATCCAGTTCCAGCCCCCCACCATAGGCAAGGAACACCTCCCACTAGAATAGGTCATTCAAGGCCTCATCTACCTGAAGGGATCCTGCAAGAAAGCTGCAGAGAGACTTTTGCTGAGGGTGTCTAGAGACAGGCCAAGGGGGAATGGTTTGGAGCTGAAGCAGAGCAGGGTACTGGATACTGGAGCTGAGGGAGAAGTTCTTCAGTGTAAGGGTGCTGAGACTCTGGAATAGGCTGCCCAGGATAGTGACTGCCTCCTCCCTGGAGGTGTTCAAGGTCAGGTTGGATGAGGCCTTGGGCTACCAAGTCTAGTTGAGAGGAGTCTCTGGCCATGGTGGTGGTGGTGGTGGTGGGGTTGGAGTAGATGATCTCTGAGGTCCCTTGCAACCTGAGCCATTCTAGGATTCTGTGGTTCTGAGTGAAGGAGATGAGTTTGTTGATGGAACAGGCTACACACCTTCCATTCCATGGGATCCAATTGGTATCCAGGAGTGAATCTGATCCCAGCAGCACAACTGGTTAGAGGAGAGCAATACTCCCCAAGCAGCCTCCTCTCACTGTAGGAGCCCAGACACAGACACTTCTCATCCTTTGGAGCTGTTAGCTCCTAGCATGAGCCAAGCCTGTTTGTTTTTTTTTTCTTTCCCAGAGCACTTAGATTTGAGAGAATCCATCAGTGTTTGTTGGTGGAGTGACAGCCTGTCACAACATTGCGAGGTGTCTGTGTTGCTGCAGTTGGAGTTCTGACACAGCTGAGAAGGGAGCTTGAGGGGTGCCACTCACAACTGAGAGAGCGAAATACACCACTGCCTGCTCTCATCCTGGCTTCCTGCACTCCTCGCTCTCTGCTGGTCTTGTGCCAACTGATACCTGCCTGGAAAAGTCCACATGAGGTGACATTGGTTGGCAAATCCGGACTGACTTCATTGCCCACAGGCACCTTGTGCTTGGATCATCTGCTTTCCCAGGACCTGCAGGAATCCTGCTATTAAATCCTCCCCTGCAGTGGGGACTGCAGATGGAATTGGATACCACAGAATCACAGACAGGGCTTGGAAGGGACCTCTGGAGGGCATCCAATGCAACCCTCTGCCAGAGCAGGTTCACCCAGAGGCCATCCCACAGGCACACGTCCAGGCAGGTCTAGAAGGCCTCCAGAGATGGAGATTCCACAGCCTCTCTGGGCAGCCTGTCCCACTGCTCTGCTGCCCTCACAGGGAAGAATTTGTCCCTTCTGTTCCTGTGGCACCTCCAGGGCTCCAGTATGTGTCCATTGCCTCTTGTCCTGTCCCTGGGCACCACTGATCAGCATCCAGTGCATCTTGCTGACCCTCACCCTTCAGCTATTGCTCAGCATTGCTGAGACCCTCCCTTACGCTGCTCTTCCCCAGGCTGAACAGCCCCAGGGCTCTCAGCCTCTCCTCACAAGGAGAGGAGTGCCCTGTTCAGTGCCCTCAGCAGCTCAGGGGCTCTCTGCTGGACTCTCTCCAGTAGTTCCCTGTCCTTCTGGAGCTGTGGAGCCCAGAACTGGACACAATACTCCAGCTGAGGCCTCATCAGGACAGAGTAGAGAGGGACAAGAACCCGCTGGCCACACTCTTCTTAATGTATCTCAGGCTGCCTTTGGCCTTCTTGCCCATGAGGACACATTGCTGGCTCATGGTCAGCCTGCTGTCCACCAACACGCCCAGCTCCTTTCCTCCAGAGCTGCTCTCTGGCAGCACAACCTTCAATCCTCAACCATGAGGTTGTTCTTTTCCAGGTGCAGGACTTACCTTTGTTGAATTTCATCAGGTATCTTCTCCCCACCCAGCTCTGCAGCCTATCCAGGTCTGGCTGAATGGCAGCACAGCCTGAGGGGGTGTCAGCCACCACTCTCAGCTGCTGAGGGTCCACTTTGTCCCTTCGTCCAGGTCATTGATGAGGATGTTGCACAGGAAAGCAGAGAATGCTTTAAAGGCAAATGCACATGAGCCAGCAGTGTGCCCAGGTGGCCAAGAAGGCCAATGGCATCCTGGCCTGGATCAGGAACAGTGTGGCCAGCAGCAGCAGGGCAGTCCTTCTGCCCCTGTACTCAGCACTGGGTAGGCCTCACCTTGAGTGCTGTGTCCAGTTCTGGGCCCCTCAATTCAAGAGAGATGTTGAGGTGCTGGAAGGTGTCCAGAGAAGGGCAGCAAGGCTGGGTAGGGGTCTGGAGCACAGCCCTGTGAGGAGAGGCTGAGGGAGCTGGGGGTGTGCAGCCTGCAGGAGAGGAGGCTCAGGGCAGGCCTCATTGCTCTCTGCAGCTACCTGAAGGGAGGTTGTGGCCAGCTGGGGTTGGGCTCTGCTGCCAGGCACCCAGGGACAGAACAAGGGGACACAGCCTCAAGTTGTGCTGGGCGATGTATAGGCTGGGTGTTAGGAGGAAGTTCTTCCCAGGCAGAGTGATTGGCATTGGAATGGGCTGCCCAGGGAGGTGGTGGAGTCTCCATCCCTAGAGATGTTTTTTAAATGGAGGCTGGATGGACACTTTGTGCCATGGTTTAGTCAATTAGAAGGGTTAGGTGCTAGGTTGGACTTGATGATCTCAAAGGTCTTTTCCAACCTGGTTAATTCTGTGATTCTGTGTTTTACCTAAACTTGTTTCTCATGAGCAGTTGGGGGGTGGAGGCCAAGCTGACCCCTCAGACAGACAGGGAAGGATGTTGGGGGCCTTGGTGCCAGTGAAATTCTTCATAGCCTTTTGAATCTTCACAGTATTCTCTGCAACGAGAATGGTGAGACACTGGCACAGGCTGCCCAGGGCTGTGCTTGAGGCCCTGTCCCTGCAGACATTCAAGTTCAGCCCTGATGTGTCCCTGTGCGGCCTGCTCTAGCTGGAGGTGTCCCCTGCTGAGTGCAGGGTGTTGGCCAAGATGCCCTTGGAGCCCAATGCAGTCTGTGAATCCTTTGAGTTGGGCTCTGGCATTCTCACAGTCCAGGCTGGTGATCTCCAAAGTATCCCCTGCCCGTGGGGCTCATGGGCAGCAGGGGAATGGTATGCAGGATGAGGAGGCTGAGGGAAGTGTTTCAGTGTTGATTTGCCCTTCCTGGACGGTTGTTGCTTTTCACAAACTGAACTGAACACAAGGGTGACCAAGGTGTCTGGTCTTTGCTCACTGGAGTTTAAGGCTGTCTGCTGAAACAGGCTTTGGACAGAGGAGGTTGGTTCCTGAGTTTTCCTGGAGTGCTGTGTCCTTTCGTCCTGTTTGCCGTGTTTAAAGGCAGCTTGGCATTGTTACTACCCAGAAGGGTAATAGAGATAACCGCCACTTGGATGGATAGATCCATTGTCCTCCACCAGGGCTGGCAACTGAAGGGCCACCTGCTGTGCACGGAGAGCAAACAAAGAGAGCAGCTGACACGGGCACGATTCGGAGGTGCCCCTCTAAGGGTTAATGAGAGGGAAAGCAAAGCAAGTCCCAGCCTGGCTCTGAAGAGAGTTGGGGGGAGCACTCAGCCTTGGCTCTGTGGAGACCCCCACCTTAGCTCATCGCTTGTGCTTTCCAGTCCATCAAGGACTAATTGGGACAGTGGGGACCGTTGAAGTAAATGATGCGAATCCTGGTCTCTGCGGGTTTGCTTTGGTTCCCCAGAGCACCATCACTGTTCCTCGGAGCTGTACCCGTGGGGATGAATGCTGGCATCAGCGACTGCCCCAGCCCAGCTTCGTGCCCTTCAGTCGCCAGGTGACACAAATACAGGAGCACCTCCCAAGCTTTCTCTGTTCCCGGGGTGGGGTAAGGGGGAGCAATGATTTGATAGGAAGGGACAGAAATCCTGCAGGACAAAAAAGCCTGCCCCAGCACCTTAGAGGGCTTCGAACAGGGACGGATAGAATCATAGGATGCCTTTGGTTGGAAAAGACCTTTAAGATGTGGCAAGGCAGCGGTGAGCCGCTGTGGAAGCTGTTCTAGAGGGCTGGATTACTGCACCTCCACCCTGCGGGGAAACGCTGCAGCCTCTGACGGTGGGATAAGCCCTGAGGATGAGCCCGCATCCTTCGAGCTGCCGGAGGAGGCAGGGAAACCCTGCTCTGCTCCTTCCCCAGGGGGTGGCGAGGTGGGGGGGTTTAAAGGGACCTTAGAAGGAAGATCAGGCGAGGGGCAGGGGGAAGAGATGCAGAAGGATCACGGAATTGTTTGGGATGGAAGAGCCTTTCCAGATCATCGAGGCCAACCGCTAGCCCAGCGCTGCCACCTCGCCGCTCTGCACCTATCCGCCTCGGTGGCTTCCCGGGAAGGCAAACGAGCTCAACTCTCCCGGCTGCGANGCTCGCAGTGACGCAGGCTCCCGGCGAGGCCCCCCGCCCGGCTCCTCCGCCCCCGCTCCCCCTCTTTAAATAGCGGCGTCGCCGCCGAGCCGAGCGGGCTGGAGCGGAGCATGGGGCCGTTGGCGCTGCTCAGCCTCCTGGGGGCCGCCGCCCTGGCAGGTGAGCGCCGAGCGGCCCGGTGGGAGGGCGAGAGCGGAGCGGATGGGATGGGGGCTTGAGGCCGAATAGCGGTGGAGCACCTGGAGGGTCGACGGCTCCGGTGCTGGCCTCTGGGCAGCCCCCGCAGCCCGAGGGTGNCCCTGCTCTGCTCCTTCCCCAGGGGGTGGCGAGGTGGGGGGGTTTAAAGGGACCTTAGAAGGAAGATCAGGCGAGGGGCAGGGGGAAGAGATGCAGAAGGATCACGGAATTGTTTGGGATGGAAGAGCCTTTCCAGATCATCGAGGCCAACCGCTAGCCCAGCGCTGCCACCTCGCCGCTCTGCACCTATCCGCCTCGGTGGCTTCCCGGGAAGGCAAACGAGCTCAACTCTCCCGGCTGCGAGAAACTTCCCCCTCGCCGGCGAGCCGCGGGGGGCCCGGGGATGGAGGACAGAGGGCGAGGGCGCCGGGCTGAGAGGGTCCCGCGGTGGCAGGCGGCGGCCCCGGAGGGGCTCGGACGCNGAGGCCGAATAGCGGTGGAGCACCTGGAGGGTCGACGGCTCCGGTGCTGGGCTCTGGGCAGCCCCCGCAGCCCGAGGGTGGGCGACGGCTCCGGCGCTGGGCTCTGGGCAGCCCCCGCAGTCTAAGAGTGGGCGACGGCTCCGGAGCTAAGCTCTGGGTTAGCCCCCGCAGCCCGAGGGTGGGCGACGGCTCCGGGGTGGCCTCGATGGTGGCCGGTGCGGAGGGGAGGTGAGGAGGGGGTCAGCGGCCGGGCGGTGCGCTCACGCTGCCGGCCAGTCTTGGGTGGTTTTCTTCCCTCGGCAGCTCCTTCCACAAAAGACTTCTCGACGTGGTTTCATGCCAGCAGCGCGGCTAGGTTGTTGCCAGCTGGCTGTTGGTACTGGGAAGGTGCTTGTGAAGTGGCAGATCCACAGCTTGGACTGTTGGAAAGAATTCTTTTTGCTTGCTGGACCCCCGGGGTGGAATGCAGCTGAAGGGCAGCGCGGGGAGGGGGTCACTTGGCTTTCTTAGCTTTTCTTGCCTGTGGCATCATTCTTTGAAAGAATCCGTGTCAGAGTGGGTCGAGTTGGGCTCTGGGTACGTTGGAGGTCTCCAATTGGAGAGCCTTCTGCGACTCGCACAAGAACTCTGTAATGAGGCCGGTCCCCTTCACCTGCCTTTATTTTGGTCAGAGGGGAGGGTAGGAGATGGAGGGTGAGACCCCAACGTAGAGAAGCCCACCAGGTTCAGCCCACAGCCCCCACAGGGATGCCTTGCCAAGTGCTTTCCTTCCGTTTGCACTATCAAATTGGGCAAGTACCTCTTGATGTCCTTTTCGGCTGTCCTGCTCTTGGGCGTCAGCCAGAGCCAATGAACTCAGGCTTGTTTGGGGCTGGGGGCGGCTGAAACGTGAACTTCAAGAACTTTCTAGTGCTGCTTCTTGCAGATCGACGCCAAAGTTTCTCTGATCCTTCCTAGGAAAGGTTTCTGATGATGCAACGATGAGCACTGCACTGACTCATCGGCGTTAGCCAAACAAAGCCAGCCAGGGACTTCAGCTGGAGCCCCCCACCAAAAGCTCTGGCTTCATCTTGGCTGTGCCAGCAGCAGGCACACAAATTTGCCCTGCGTTTCTCATCCTTCTTCTGTTTTCCTGTGGGGATTTTTCATCATCTTCTCAGCGCTTCTGCCGGAATCTGCTTGTCAGATCCCACCTGCCTGAGCAGAGCTGATTCAGGAGAGAACAGCAGATCCAGGGCTTTGCTTTGCTTGCTGGGGGTGTGATCTAGTTTTGCTGCATGGGCAGGGGGAGGGTTACCAGCTCAGTGTGTGCTCTGCCTTGGTTTCTGCTGTCACAGCCTGCAGTTGGATTGTCTGCTGTGTGCCTGGTGGGTGGGTGCCCTGCCAGCTGATTCTGATGGTGGTGATGGCTTCAACCCCGGAATGCATGTGGAGAGGAAGGCAGAGATGTGGGCCAGCCATGTCCATCCAGCAGGCAGGTGGCCCTGAGTGAGCTATTGCCAGCTGGCATGGGCTGGCACCGCCAGCACCAGAGTAAAGTGGGACATGCTGGCTCCCCATGGGCTTCCTATCTCAGCTTTGGCAGAGCAGCTGCCTCCGTGCACCACTTGAGGCTGTGGGATGTATTGGATGCTCATTTTCTTCTTTCAGGCAGGTTTGCATGGCACATACCAGACAGCATTTGCTTTTTCTGCAATCTTTATGACAATCTAATGCTCCCCAGGTTCACCATCAACCAGGTCCCTCAATAAATCTCCTTGGAGAGATGGCAGCTTTGGAATGGGAGGGCAGAGGCAAGGAGTGCAGCCTGGCTCTAGGAATGGCAGGGCAGAGGCAAGGAGTGCAGCCTGACTTTAGGAATGGCAGGGAGTGCAGCCTGGCTTTAGGAATGGCAGGGCAGAGGCAAGGAGTGCAGCCTGGCTTTAGGAATGGCAGGGCAGAGGCAATGAGAGCAGCCTGGCTCTAGGAATGGCAGGGCAGAGGCAATGAGAGCAGCCTGGCTCTAGGAATGGCAGGGCAGAGGCAGGGAGTGCAGCCTGGCTTTAGATTCCTGCTTGAGAAGCAGCTCAGGAGTCAGCTCAGGAGCTGGCATTTCCCACAGCAGAAGGCATTCAGATAGTGGTTGTGTGCTGGGTCACATCCAGTGGGTGCAGCTTGTGTGGGATGTGCTGTGGCAGCGCCACTAGGGCTAAATCAGATGTTTGTTCTGGTGTCTCCTGGGACCAGAGTAACCTCTCGAAGAGGCAATGAAGTCATAGAGTGGTGACTGAGCAGCTGGTGCTGAGAGCAGCACCTCCAGTCCCTCTGGAACTGGCAGAATGTCCTTTTAGCAGACAGCACTCCTTGGTGGGGGGGGATGAGAACAACTTTGCTGCCAGTCTCCAGCCCCCACGTGTCCTTGCCCTCTGTGCTCAACTTGAGGACACAGGCAGGCAGCGGTGTCAGTGCCACACAGGGTGGCAGCTCTGTGCCTCCTAGGTTAGTAAAGAAAGCAACCTGAAATCTGGTTCAGGCATAACTGAAGGCAGAAGATAGGGGAGAAGGTTGGCACTGTACAGCACTGTGTCCCCCTCATCACCTGGCACTCCAGGGAGATGATGGGGTGGGGGATGTGCTGCTTCACCTGCCACCTTCACCCTGACACCCACCCCTTAGCTATGGATAGACATTGATCAGATCCCCTCTTAGCCCAACCATCTTCTAACTCTACCAAGTTTTGTCTTATGTCAGGGTGGGACTTCCTGGGTTCCAGTTTGTGCCCACAGACCCTTGAAAAAAGTCTGGCCCCTTCTCTTGACCTCCACCCTTTGGATATTGATCAGCATTGAGCAAATCCCCTCTCAGATTGCTCTTCTCCAGGCTAACCAGCCCCAGGGCTCTCAGCCTTTCCTCCCCAGAGAGCTGGGGTGGGGTTAGGTGTAGGAAGACCACACTAACCTAGGTAAGAGCTCCAGGGCTGTGTGCCTGTGTGCTGTGGCTTCTGAAGTCAGGCTCTGTCAGCCTTGCTTCCAGGGGCCTGTGTAGCTGGCAGACCCTGGCTTCTGCAGCTCTCCAAGTGGCTGAGAAGTGACGGGGGATGCTGATAAGGCAGAGCAGCCAAGTTCCTCAGTCAGCTGCAGCCATGGCAGCAGTGATGGACAAATCAAGCCACCTGGAGGTGTCATCTACAGCAGCTTCTTCCCTACAGCAAGTCTCTTGGACCAAGAGTGGGAGAACTGGTGCAAGGAGGTGCTACTTCCCCCACCTGTCCTCAGGACAGGAGGAGGGAGATGGGTTGTGCTGCTTCCTTCTGGAGTAGTATTTTCCACCAGGACTAGATTTTTTATCCTCTTTCTTTGCTTATTTCTTGGGGTGCTAACAGACCACTTGGTGAATGGAAGCCTTGTTGTCCCCTCTAGCTCTGCCCTTCCCTCCAGGAGCCACTTCCTATCCAAGTGAGACAGGACTTCTTCAGGAGGATTGGGACAGTAGTTGCCTTAAAACCTTGAAGAACCACCACCTGATGTGGGTTGGGGCACCCTGAGACCCCCTTGCAGAAGCCAAAACTTTCTTGGGGTGCAAATAAATCTCACTTGTCTCCTGGGGGTTCTACACCAAGCTGGTACAACTCCATGGAAGAGCTGGCTTGCAGCAAAGCTCGGACTCTGGCATTTAGGCATTTCTGGAGTTCTGTGGTGTGTATCTTTGTGGTGTTGGGAATGTCAATGTTGCTTTTCCTTCCTGGGTAAGAAAAAAAGAATAATGCAGACTCCATCTGCTCTGCTGAGCTGCCAACCCCAACTCCCAGCCTTCCTGTGAGGCTGATCTGGCTGGGGGCTTCTG
Organism: Semnornis frantzii; assembly: GCA_013399775.1. Taxonomy (NCBI): domain Eukaryota; kingdom Metazoa; phylum Chordata; class Aves; order Piciformes; family Ramphastidae; genus Semnornis; species Semnornis frantzii. Next base: position 13,545 of record VWYK01085460.1, on the reverse strand, counting down.
GCAGTGGTGCTTGTGGCTTAAGATTAACAAGCCTGGAACTGTTTGTGTTTTTTGGGTCTAGGTGTCAGCACAGTGCCAGTGGCCAAAGACCATCTTGAAGAACTGGTGAGTAGCTTTCTGTCAGAGCCACTCTCAGAAGATCTGTCACGTGCTCCAGGTTTGGCCTTCAAACTCTCAGGGCAAAGCTTTCTTTTCGTAAGGGTAAACACCTCAGAGATTGTCTGAGGACACTGCTGAGACACTGGCACAGGTTGCCCAGGGAGGCCATGACTGCCTTCTCCCTGGAGGTGTTCTAGGCCAGGTTGGATGAGGCCTTCAGCAACCTGGACTGGTAGGAGGTGTCCCTGCCCATAGCAGGGGGTTTGGGACTGGATGATCTCGAAGGTGCCTTCCAACCCAAGCCATTCTCTGAATCGGTGCAGATGTGGAGCTCATTCCCTGCAGATACCTGCAGGCATCTGGGTGCAGCTGGTGGAAATGGGAGCTGGCTTGGTGTGGTAGGCTGCTGCCTTTGACAGGGTGTTGTGCAGCTGCCCCCCAAGTCATCTGAGCTGTCATTTGGTAGTAGGTGCACCTGGACTGGAAAAGGTGAGGTGACAGCTTCAAAGAAAAGTGAAGCACCTGCAGTTGGCACCTCGGGGGTAGACTTTCTGATGCAGCCCATTCCTGCTTTGGAAGGAGATTCTCAATCTGTGTGATTAAATAAATGCTGGCAGCTGCCCTTGGAGTCTGTAACATGACTTCTGCTCTGCTGAGACCTCACCTGCAGGGCTGTGTCCAGCTCTGGGATCCTCAACACAAGAGAGACCTGGAGCTGCTGGAGAGGGTGCAGAGGAGGCCACAGAGATGCTCAGAGGGCTGGAGAGCCTCTGCTGTGGGGACAGGCTGGGAGAGTTGGGGCTGTGCAGCCTGGAGAAGAGAAGGCTCCAGGGAGACCTTAGAGCTGCATTTCAATATCTGAAGGGGACCTCCAGGCAGGCTGGGGAGGGACTGTTCAGAAGGGCTTGGAGGGATAGGCCGAGGGCAATGGTTTGAGAGTGGAGCAGGGCAGAGTTAGGTTGGACCTGAGGAAGAAGTTGTGCAGGAGAGTGGTGAGACACTGGCACAGGCTGCCCAGGGCTGTGCTTGAGGCCCTTGTCCCTGCAGACATTCAAGCTCAGCCTTGCTGTGTCCCTGTGCAGCCTGCTCCAGCTGGAGGTGTCCCTGCTGAGTGCAGGGGGGAGGACAAAATGCCCTTGGAGGGTCCCTGCCATTTTGAAGCAGTCTGTGACTGTGAATCAGGCTCTCTCTGCTGGTCACCAGCTTGCTCAGGAAGCAGATGCTGACCACTCACAGCAGTTCAACAACTCCATCAATGGCTTCTTGCCTCCTCTCACCCAGTCAGATGTCAGCCTGAGACTCTTGTGCCCTGTACAACCCAAGAACTCTGTCACCACCACCACTCCAGCACCTGGGAAATCCTTCCCCGTGACATTGCCCAGAAGAGCTGCTTTGGTAGAGCTGAGGCCTAGAGGTTTTGCTTCACTCAGAGGTCAGAAGAGCAGTTTGGGTTTATTGGCAATCCGAGAAATGCTTCTGGTCACAGCTCTGCAGCATCCCCACGTGGGCAGGATCTGCAGGGTGATGCCCATCTGAGTGTGCTGTGTTGGGCTCCTTTTGTTGGTTTGTTTTGGCAGAGTGCTGTCACCTCGTGGTATTTGCTTTTGTGTTTGACAGGGTGTTGGAGGTTTCCTGTTGTAGAGAAGGAGCCTCTTACCTTGCCAACAGGCAGGGAGATCAAAAGAGCTCAGGACTGCCCTGTTCTCACTGGGGTGAGAGTGTGAAGTAAAGCAGCTATTGCCTAAGTGCACAGGAAGCTGTGGCAGAGCTGGGGCTTGCTGCAAGCTCCTAACTGTAGCCCTAACCCCTCACTAACTGGGGCAGGAGTAGCTTTTCATTGTTATAGAATCACAGAATCCCAAAACGGCTCTGGTTGGAAGGAACCCCAGAGCTCATCTACTCCAACCTCATGGCCATGGGCAGGGACGCCTCTCAGTTAGACTTGGCTGCCCAAGGCCTCATTCAGCCTGGCCTTGAACACCCCCAGGTGGGAGGCAGCCACAGTCTCCCTAGGAAGCCTGTGCTAGACTCTCACCACCCTCATATTAAAGAACTCCCTCAGTCCCAGTCTCACCCTACTCTGCCTCAGCTTCAAACCATTCCCCCTTGGCCTGTCTCAGACACCCTCAGCATAAGTCCCTCTGCAGCTTTCCTGCAGGATCCCTTCAGGTACTGCAAGGCAGGTCTAATGTCTCCCTGGAGTCTTCTCCAGGCTGAACAAGCCCAGCTCCTTCAGCCTGTCCTGACAGCTTGTAGGGAATTCTGTCTCCTGTTGTGTCTCCTTAGGTAGCAGAGTGCATAGTGGAGGTCCTGTCCAATGCTCTGTTGAAGGCAAATGCACCACCAATTAATCCTGACTGCAAAGAGATCCTGAAGAGGGGTAAGTACAGCCTGAGCTGGGCTTCTGGAAGGCATCTGGTGGATGGAGTCTGTCTCCTGCTGGAGCTGCCAAAGTGTGTGGGTTTTTTTTTTTCAGCCCATGTGTCTCCAAATGTCAACATTCAGATCTCCTTCTGTGTTGTCTGTTGTGCCCCAAGAGCACAGGGTCTGCTTCAGTGAGTGCCAAGGGCTCTTGGCCAGCCTGGTGGCTACTGAAGGTGCCTGCAGAATCTGACAGAACTAGACAAGGTCTTTAGGTAGCCTGAGAGGTGGTCCACAGATGTGGCCATGTTTGAACCACATGCTAAATGCATCCCAGAGGGTAGGAATCAGAGAATCACTAAGGCTGGAAAATACCTTAAAGGTCATCCAGTCCAACTGTAACCCAATTACCATGGCCACTAAACCACATCCTGAAGTGCCACATCTACAGCTTCTCCAACACCTCCAGGGATGGGGCTCCTTGGGCAGCCTATTCCAATGCCTGACCACTCTTGCAGCAAAGACATTTTTCCTTATCTCCAACCTGACCCTTCTCTGATACAACTGGAGTTCATTTCCTCTCCTCCTGTCCTGTTGCTGGTTGGGAGAAGAGACCAACCCCTGCCTCACTCCAGCTTCCTTTCAGGGAGCTGTAGAGAGCAGTGAGGTCTGGCTTCAGATAACCACCACTGAATCCAGCAAGGCTGCTGTGCCTGGTGGCAGCTGAACCCACCCCAGCTCAGGACAGGGCAGTATTTTGCCTTGCCCAGAAGTGCTGAAGTTTGTGGCACTGACTGTGGAGGCCTGGAAGTGTGCTGCAGGCTGCCTGTGGGAGCTCATTTCCGATCAGCTCATGCCTACAGCACAGAGCTGCTGAGGCACAGGGCTGCTTGCATGCTTGATGGCTGCCTGTGGTGAGGAGTGGTTCCATCTGTCACTGTGCCAAGCTGCAGGGTGCACATCCTTCTTTGCTTCCCAGCTGCCTTCATTTGATTACAGGACAGTTAAGAAGGGTCTGGAACTTACCTGCCAGCAAGAGGCAATCATAAACCACATCTGTCTCCTGCATTTTCACAGAAGGAATCATGCAGGCACCATAAGAGGGGCGGGGGGGGGGGGCGCTGGGGATACATGTGCTTGTGTCTAACTCAGCCTCACATGTCTGGGAGATGCTCAATGCTCCAGGCATCAAGATTTGCTTAGAGCATTGTTGGTTTCAGGAAAAAAAATGCAACCACCCTAGCACATTTGCCATGTTTTGGAAAATGAGAAGTGACTTACTGGCAAGAGAGGGAAGGAGGTGGTGTTTGCCCACTCCCAGAAAGTCTGAGATGACACCAAGCAATGTGGTGCAGTTGACAGGCTGGAAGGAAGGATCCATCCAGAGGCAACTGGACAGGCTGCAGAGCTGGGCCCAAGCCAACCTCATGAAGTTCAACAAGGCCAAGTGCAAGCTCCTGCAGCTGGGTCAGGGCAATGCCAAGCACAAATGCAGGCTGGGTGAGCAGTGGCTGGAGAGCAGCCTCCAGGAGAAGGCCTTGGGGGTGTCAGTTGGTGCCAAAGTGCCCAGGAGCCAGCAGTGGTCACTGGCAGCCCAGAGCCAGCTGTGTGCTGGCTGCAGCCAGAGCAGGGAGAGCAGCAGCACAGGGAGAGGATTCTCTGCTCTGCTCAGACCTCGCCTGCAGCACTGCCTCCAGCTCTGGGGCCCCCAGCACAAGAGGGACCTGGAGCTGCAGGAGAGGGTGCAGAGGAGGCCACAGAGATGCTCAGAGGGCTGGAGAACCTCCCCTATGGAGCTGTTCAGCCTGATGAAGAGCAGGCTGCAGGGAGACCTTAGAGCAGCTTTCCAGTACCTGAAGGGGCTCCAGCAGAGCTGGGGAGAGACTTATGACAAGGGCTGGGAGTGACAGGTTGAGGGGAGGTTACTTTGAGCGGAAAGAAGGGAGATAGAGACTGGAGATGAGGAAGAAATTCTTGTCAGTGAGGGTGGGGAGAGACTGGCACAGGTTGCCCAGGGAGGCTGCGATTGCCCTCTCTCTGGAGGTGTTTAAGGCCAGGCTGTATGAGGCCTTGAGCGCCCTGGGCTGGTGAGAGGTGTCCCTGCCCATGGCAAGGGCTGGCAATTGGGTGATCTTTCAGGTCCCTTCCAACCCAACCCATCCTATTCTGTGAATCTCTGAATCTTCACAGAGACAGACTTAGCATGGTGGTCAGGGTGGCTTTCTTTGAGCATCTTGGGCATGGTGGCAGGAGCATGGCTGGACTGAACAGACCTCTGGGCAAGGAACTGATGTTCTGTGTTTGCTTTCTTGAGGTGATGTAAAACCCAAAGCCTCAGATAGCTGAAAGCAATGTTGGCCTCTTTTTGTGTCTAAGCAAATGTGGTGGGCAAGGCTTGAGAGGCAGAGCTCACTGCAGCTCCAGACCCATCTGATGCTGGTTTTTAATGTGATCACAAAGGAGGGGGAAAGGCCAAAGAGGAAAAATGCCTCTGGAAATGTCACTGGGGGGCTTGAAAAATGCTCAACTGAACAGAAATTTGTTGATGCTTTATCCAGGCAAAGATAGAAAATGTTAGGAAATACCTGGTTTTGAAAGCAGAATGAGTGAACTAATCCTGTCCAAATCTTTGCAGTTATCTATTGAAGCTGCCACTTGAGCTGGCTTGCTTCACCCTGCTGCTTTTGTTATTGTAGGTGGCAGAAATGACAGAGAGAGAAGTGAAAAAAAACAACCTGAGGTGAGGCATTTGAAAGACACAGCGGAGACTGCAAAACACCTTCTTGGGAGTGTGGAGGAAGAGCACAGGCAGGCAGAAGAGGAGGCAAAGGAGTCCATGAAAGGAAGCGCTGAGAAGAAACTTGCTCAGGAGGAAGACAAAAGCAGGGCAGAAGAGACAGGACACCAGGCAGTTGCTGAGGAAGGGAGGCTCCACCGAGCAGAAAAGAAACACTACGAAGAGATTAGAGAGGAGGAGGAGAAGAGCTACCAGAGCGAAGAAGAAAGCCGAGACAGCCAAGGCCGTGCCAAAGAGGTCGAGCTGGCTGTTCTCAACAAGTCCCCCTCCGGAGGCATGAGCGCTGAGGAGCTGCCTGCGGGCGGTGAGCAGCGCCCCAGCGGCCGCTGGCAGGAGGCGAGGCAGAGCCCTTACAAAAGAGTTCCCGAAGAGGAGGCAGAGAGAAGTGAAAAGCCCCCCCAGGAGTGGCAGGAAGGTGACTTCTTCCGTCAGCAGCAGCAGCATGCCGAGTCTGAGGAGAGCGAGGAAAGGCAGGTGGAGAAGGCACCCTACAGTCCCAGGAGGCATGGCAAGCACGGAGCTGGTGACTCTGAAGAGAAGAGAAGCCGTGGTGGGGAGGAGGAGGAGGAATCAAAGAGAGGGGGGAGCGAGCTCTGGAACGAGAGGCACCAGCAGCATCAGAAGCAGCCCGAAGCCGCCCAGCAGCAGCGTGAAGAGAAGAGTGGCGATGGCGGCAGGCACGGGTCTGAGGAGCTGGAGAAGAGCAGTGCGGGCCGGGCGGGAGAGGAGTACAGAGAAAGGTGGCTGCAGAGCCAGGAGAGCAGCGAAGAAGAGAGTCATCAGCTGAGGGAGGACAGCGACGAGAGGTGGCAGGAGGAGAGGAGGCACCGCGAGGCAGCGCAGGAGGCCCGCAGGCACAGCTCCGAGCAGAGGACACCTCTTGGAGGAGAGAGCCGGCAAGAGCCCGACGGGTACCGCGGTGGTGGTGGTGGCAGCAAGGAGAAGCAGCAGGGAGGCAGCTCCAGGTGGGCCAGCGAAGAGGAAGGCTCACAGAAAGCCTTGGCTGGGGAGCGCAAAGCAGAGGCCGGGACGCAGCACAGCGCCGGGGGCGGTGCGGCGCAGCTGCGCTACCTGGGGAACGGCCGGGAGCAGGGTGAGGGGGAAAAGCAGAGCAGTGAGCAGGTGGAGGATGAAGAGGAGGACGTGGAGGAGGGAAGGTATGCGGAGAGGGAAGGGTACAGGAGCAAGAAGAGAACGGCGGCAGCCTACAGCCAGCTCTACCCTCTGCTGTGGTGGAAGAGCCGACGCTTGGAGAAGAGGGAGGGCGCCGGGGAGCGGCTGCTGGAGGGTGAGGAGGAAGGCAGGCCCGGCCTGGCCGAGCAGAGACTGTTCCCGGAGTACGACGACTACGAGTGGTGGGAGAAGCAGCAGCGGCGCCCGCAGCAGAAGAGCCCCAGCACGGGCAGCAGAGTGCCCGCCAAGAGGCGGCGCAAGGTGGAGCAGCTGGCACAGCTGCCGAGCTACAGGAAGAAAGCTGCCGAGTTCCCGGAGCTGTACACTTCCGGAGAGGACACCAGGAGACGCCAGGCTGGCAGGAGTGACAGGAGCCTGAGCCAGAGGCCTCTGACAGAAGAGGAGGTAGGTGCACAGGGGATGCTGCCTCTGCAGCTCTGACAGCGGCTCCCGAGGGCGCTTGGAAAAGCAGGGACGAGCTGCGGGCCCACCGCGGCTCCCCAGCCAGCCACACAGCTGCTGGAGCTCAGTGCAGCCACCCCCGGGGCAGGGCTGCTCACACACAGCCAGTCTGCAGCTCCAGCAGCCCCTGCCTGCCGCAGCACAGCAAGAGAAGGAAGTCTTTCTGCCCTTGGCCTGTCACCTTGGGTAGCACACAGCTGGGAAAGGAGGGGCACAGATCTGCAGAACAGGATGGTTTGGAAGTGACCTCAGAGATCATCTGGTTCCAAGCTCCCTGCCATGGGCAGGGACACCTCCCACCAGCCCAGCTTGCTCAAGGCCTCATCCAGCCTGGCCTTGAACACCTCCCTGTGCCAGTGTCTCCCTAGGCTCACTGGCAAGAATTTCTTCCTCATCTCCAGTCTCACTCTCCCCTCTCCCAGCTCAAAGCCATTGTCCCTCATCCTGTCACTCCCAGCCCTTGTCCAAAGTTCCTCCCCCAGCTGTCTTGTATTCCCTTCAGGTACTGTTAGGCTGCTCTGAGGTCTCCCTGGAGCCTTCCCTTCTTTGGGCAGAACAGCCCCAACTCTCCCAGCCCCTGAACCTCCTGAACCCAGAGGAGGTTCTCCTTGAAGGTGCTCAGAGGGCTGCCTCCTCTTGGTCCCAAAGTTGGACCTTTGGAGTGAAGTTCAGCTGCCTACTGCCTTCCCAGTTGTAATCGCAGAGCACAGCACAGCCTGGCTGGCAGGTTCTGATTCCTCCAGGCAGTTCTGTATGTGAATCCCTTTTTCTCCTTGGCCTTCTGCTCTGCTTTGGTGTCCAGGAAAACTCACTCTCCAGCCCTCAACTAGGTGCTCCTGATGCCTATCACTATGGCTCTTTCACAGAGCTGGGCTGGGAGCAGGAGAGAGTTTGTACTAACTGTGTATTGGGGATAAACAGTCACCAGGCAGCAGTATGAACAAGACCTGAGAACCTGGAGGTGTTCCTCTTGGTGCTGGCTGCCAGTCCCAAGTCTTAACCACGGTGGTCATGGAGTTGTGGCCTCCTGAGGGCCCTTCTGCTGGGCAGAAGTGACTGCATGCTGCAGCAGCTGTGAGCCAGCAGGAGATCACCGCTAGATAATGGTGCTTTAGAACTTAAAAGCTAAGATGTAGTTAGAGCCAGCTCAGAACAAGTTAGTTCAATACTCTCCCCAGCTACTGCTGGGCTAAAAGCAGGAGATGGCACAAATCTCTGGAGGGTGCAGTGTGGCTGTGCTGCAGCTGCCACCCCTCACAAAGCTGCAGAATGGCAGGAGCTGGAAGGCAGATCAGCCAGCCCACCCCCCTGCCAGAGCAGCCTCACCTCGAGCAGCTTGCACAGGAACATGTTCATGTGGGTTCCTAAAAGCCTGCAGAGAAGGTTGTGACCTCTCTGGGCAGCCTGCTTCAGGGCTCCACCACCCTCACAGCAAAGAACTTTTCCCCCGTATATTTAAGTGAAACCTCCTGGGTTCCAGTTTGTGTCCACTGTCTCTTGCACTGTCCCTGGGCACCACAGAGAAAAGTCTGGCTCCATCCTACTGGCCCTCACAACGTAGTTACTGATCAGAAGCCCCTCAGGCTGCTCCTCCCCAGGCTAACAATAGCCCCAGGTCTCTCAGCCTCTCCTTGTCACAGAGATGCTCAAGTCCACTCATCTTTGCATTCCTCTGCTGGACTCTCTCCAGTAGTTTCCTTTCTCTCTTGAACTGGGGAGCGCAGAAGTGGATGCAGTATTCCAGAGAGGTCTCTGCAGGGCAAAGGAGGAGACCTCCCTGGACCTGCTGGCCACACACTTCATGCACCCTAGAATGTCACTGGCCCTCTTGGCCATGAGAGCACATTGCTAGCTCGCCTCATCCACCTTCCCAGTCTGCTGCAGGAGGTGGAGCAGGAGATGGCACCAGAACAGGTTGCCCAGGGAAGTTGTTCCAACCCCCCCTTCAAGGCCAGGCTGGATGAGGCCTTGAGTGACCTGGGTTGGTGGGAGGTGTCCCTGCCCATGGCAGGGGGTTGGAACTGGATGATCTCTGAGGTCCCTTCCAGCCCAACCCATTCTGCTCTCCTCAGACCCCGCCTGGAGTCCTGTGTGCAGTTCTGAAGCCCCCAGTACAGGAAGGACATGGAAGTGTTGGAGCCAGTCCAGAGGAGGCCACAAAGATGCTGAGAGGGCTGCAGCAGCTCTGCTATGAGGACAGGCTGAGAGAGTTTGGGGCTC
>VWYK01085458.1:12027-25211 GCA_013399775.1 Semnornis frantzii | reverse complement strand
TTAAAGGCTTACTCTACTTCCTAAGCCAGTAAAGAAAACAAGGCAGGCCCAACAAAAAGTGAAAACCAGTAAAGTACCCACAATCCCCAAATTTCTGACTACTACTTCAAACTAAGAGTGGCTCACTGTGCCACTTTAATCCAATCAACCATTTTCTCAGTTGCTTCCCCCCACAATACGCAAAAAGCCATAGCAGACAGATAGCTCCATCATGTTGTAGTAGTTATCTACTAAATAGTGAAGGTATCAGACAAACCTTAATTCCTAATCTGGGGAGTCTAAAGGCAAAGAGCTGAGTGTTGAGGTTCTTACTCCTCTCCTGTGCTCTGCAGGCAAGCTCTGAAGCACAGGCTGTTAGGGTCTCAGGACTAAGGCCCTGGGAATGCCACTTTTCTGTCGTGGGAGCCACCATCACACCTCAGTAAACAGCAGAAAGTCCTGCCTTTCTGGACCTGACTACCTGTATTCTTGTCTGTTAGCCATTACAGAAGGCAAAAACAAGAGTTGGAAAGGCAAAGAAGTGCAGCTTCTATACCACTCCAAGAATATCCCCAAAAAGTTCTGTCAATGAAGAGTATCCCATCAGTTTGTCTCACAATAACATCCTGAGCTCAGTACATGATCAGCTCAACCAAGACCTATAAAGAGTTAGCATCATGTTATAAAAATACATTTTCACTTCCCTGCTGACTGATTCAGTCCCTTTTCTCCCCAAACCAAAAAACCACCTGAGCAGAGCTTCCTGCTACAGGGCAGCTAATGACACTGGCCCCTAAACCTCTAAAATACAGCTACCTGTGTTCCTGCAGCTTTGTGCATGTGCTCAGCACACTCATCTGCTTGAAATCACAGACAGACAACAGCTTGTCCCTTTACAAAAGGGACATACTAAGGCAAAGTAAGCATGGATGTGGCCCATGGTGAGATTCCATCCTCTCTGTCATCAAAATTTGAGCTTACATTTGCATGAGCAATTTCTGCAAACACACCTGGGGAACTAGTTACTGGATATAAGCATTGCTGTTTGCAAGACAACCTTCTAATGCCTCCCAAATAGGTCTCCTTAGCTTTTAACCTACCACCTGAAGAATTCTGCCTGTGGAGCAGTGGTCGTGATCCACACAGTTTGGAGATGATTGTGTATCTTTAGAATAAGTGACAAGGACCACAGAGGTTTTCCATTGGGTTCATAACACAAGAACCTCTGATTGACATCTGTTCCCTAGGTGAGGAGCACTCAGATATCTTGCTGCTAAACAAACATAAATTTCCAAACAGCCTTTCTAGAAGCATTGCCCCACGTCAACACCCAGTTTGTGCCAGTCACTCAAAGCTCTGTTAGCACTAAATTCAATTGGTTATTAACAGAAGGAAAGTCTTTACCTCACTCTGTAGCATGTGGGCTCTTTTGGCCCACTTCATCTTCATGTCTTCTGGGAGTGCTGTAAACTCGTGGAGTATCTTTCTGTAATCTTGATCACTTGCTAAGGCCTGGGCTTTCCTGGCATGGACAAGGTTCACCATGTCCATGGGCAGATGGTACTGAGACCATACTTCCTGGGATCCTTTCTTGTACTCCTGTTCACTCTGCAACTTGGCAGCATGCAAGCAATGCAGTAACCTGGCATCATCCAGAACACTTCTGGCACCAATGTGCTTTCCTCTCTCCATCACAAAGTTGTGTTTATATTGGTACTAAAAATAGAAGAGGGTAAAAGTGACAAAGTGCCAAACTTTGGCTACTCTAGCTGACTAGTTATGATAAATCACTGACACATCTATGCTGTCTGCCACAAGAGCCAAGGTATGCAGCACTTGAAGGCAGTTTGAGTCTCTCAAATTTAAATCTCACAATAGTTGCAATGTTAAAGTTAAGTATATCTCAAAACCTTCTCTGAACGTGTCCAAAGCATTGATTGCATTTAACCTTAAATTATGTACTTATCTCTCACAGGATTTTGATTCCATCACTAGGAAGGAGAACATAAGAGAAACAAAGGCAAAAGAGAAGGGGGGGGGAGGAAAATAGAAATCTATACAAAAGATATTTCATCCTGCACTCTGTAGCCTTCAGATTTGCAAATGCCACCCAGCTATTTTAAAGAGTAAATTCAGTTTTCCTGGCTCAATAACTATGTTGAGAAGCCTAAGACTGTGGTCTGAGCAGAAGAATAAGCACCAGCAACCTCTCATTCTCATTTTAGCTTGGGATTATGACTCTTCCTATGATCTTGCATTTATAGTGATGATGATGATGATGATAATGATTATTTATACAGCATCAACAGGGTGCTTGGAACTTTAAAGGGAAGGCCTGGGCCCTGAAGAGTTCATAATGTAGTTGAAATGGGATAATAACACTTATCTACCACACAAGAGAGTTGCAGGGATTAAATTACAGTAGCTAATGTTTATAAAGTGCTTCCAAGATGAAGGGACAAATTCAGATCTGTTGTAAGTGGATGTAATTCTATTATGGGCTTGTGCCCTTTCGAGCAGATCTGAAGATGCAACCAGAAGCACTCTGCAAAACACAGTTATAAATTGCAGCTAGAAATAATTGGCTTCATAAAACAAATACCCGGCAAATAGATCCATATTTTATCACATTAGAGATAAAATATGGGGATAAATGCTACACAAAATGAAGACTTTCACAACCAAATTTCACTTAATTTTGGGGTTTTCCTAGAATTTATTAAATTTCTTCTGAGGAAGGGACGAATTTATGCTGCCTGAGAAACAGACACCACCAGAGCAGAGTGTTTTGCGAAACCAGTCCAAATAAAAGGATATTTTGAAGGGTAAGATTTGTTTCCTCTGTTTCAGAAATTAAGAGGACTCCTACTTTCAGGAGCATCCACCACTTTTCAATCCTAACAAGACAGGTAACTCCTGATTTTCAGAGATTCAAAGAACATTCAGCTTCTCATGATTTAATTTCAATTCAGATGTGCTAGGCACCTCCAAAATTCAGCTCAAAGCAGTGTGGACAGAATCATAGAATGGTAAGGTTGGAAGGGACCTCAAAGATCATCCAGTTCCAACCCCCTGCCATAGGCAGGGACACCTCCCACTAGCACAGGTCACTCAAGGCCTTATCCAACCTGACCTTGAACACCTCCAGGGAGGGAGCAGCCACAGCCTCCCTGGGCAACCTGTGCCAGTGTCTCACCACCCTCACTGCAAACAACTTCCTCCTAACATCCAGTCTAAATCTCCCCTCTGCCAGTTCAAACCCATTGCCCCTTGTCCTGTCATTGCAAGACCTTGTAAATAATCCCTCCCCAGCCTTCCTGTAGGCCCCCTTCAGATACTGGAAGGTTACTATAAGGTCTCCTTGAAGCCTTCTCTTCTCCAGGCTGCAGAGCCCCAACTCTCTCAGCCTGTCCTCACAGCAGAGCTGCTGCAGCCCTTCAAGCATCTTGGTGGCCTCCTCTGGACCTGCTCCAACAGTTCCATGTCCTTCAGAGGGTGCTTTATGTTATAAAGGAGCTGAAAGGCTGGGAAGGAGCAGAATTCCTCTGATTCCTCTGTCTGCCAATAGTTTAATTCCCCAGTTCTTCCCCACTGGAAGATGTTTAACCGAGCTTGGTTCCTGATTAGCAGTGATTCTTCCTCTCTCTCTTTTTTTCACACAAAGAATCTCATTCATAAGTAATATATTCTGTCTCACGCTTGTCTCACATGGCTATGGAGTGGCTTTAATTCAGTAAAATCTGCTTTAGACGTTGTTTTACATGAAGTTAACAGAAATTAGGCAAGAAGGAAGGTTGAATCATTCAACTCACATCGCTGGCAATTTCTCTGGAGGCCCTGGCAGTCTGGAACGGGAGCGCTTCCGTTGTCAGCTTGTAGCCTTGAGCACGTAGATTATGCCAAGACTCTCTGTATTTTGCCTAAAGTAGGAAAGGCACATGTAGATTGCTGTTTCACTTCTAAATGCACAAAGGAACAAACAAAGGAACCCTCTTTCATTTGTTATTCTCTGTTACAGACTCGTTCTTCATAATCAAAGGGGTTTCTTTTGAAATTATCTGTGGGAAATCCTACAAACTCAGACAAAACCTGTCTCCTCCTGTGTGTAGATTTAATATACTCACAACCCTACGTGTGCTAATGTGGGTAGGTATCATTATAATCAAATCATAGGAAGCATAAATAGAAGAGACCTAAAAATGTCCTCTACTTATCCATTTGTCATGACAGGACGAGGAGTAATGGGTTTAAACTGGCAGAGAAGAGTACTGTGTGCAGTTCTGGAGCCCCCAACACAAGAAGGACATGGAACTGTTGGAGCGAGTCCAGAGGAGGCCATGAAGATGCTCAGAGGGCTGCAGCAGCTCTGCTATGAAGAGAGGCTACAAGAGTTGGGGCTCTGCAGCCTGGAGAAGGCTTCCAGGAGACCTTATAGTAACCTTCCAATACCTGAAGGGGGCCTACAGGAGGGCTGGGAAGGGCCTATTGACAAGGTCTTGGAATGACAGGACAAGGGGCAATGGGTTTAAACTGGCAGAGGGGAGATTTAGACTGGATGTTAGGAGGAAGTTGTTTGCAGTGAGGGTGGTGAGACACTGGCACAGGTTGCCCAGGAAGGTTGTGGCTGCTCCCTCCCTGGAGGTGTTCAAGGCCAGGTTGGATGAGGCTTTGAGTGACCTGTACTAGTGGGAGGTGTCTCTGCCTTTGGGGGGGATTGGAACTAGAGGATCCTTGAGGTCCCTTCCAACCTTACCATTCTCTGATTTCCCTTATCACTGCACAATTTATCATCCATCCCAGAGAAGGATATGAATTACAGAACAAATTCTTACATCACTCAGGTTGGCTGCATTTATTCTTGCCCTTGTAAACTCAGGCAGACCCAGTGTTGGTGTATAATGGTGCTGACTGTCCTCTCCTGCTGCTCGGTACAGGCGCTAAGGAAAGAGATCAGAATGACAACTCCAATTAATTTTCTCTATTGTTTCAATAACATACAAGCAGGACTTCAGTTGTTTATGATTATGACAGCTATGGACAGCCAGTATCAAAACCAGCTAATAATATACCACTGCAATTGCATTTGGGTGGTTGGTTGGTGGTTTTTTTGGTTGGTTTTTTTTTCACTGGAGATATAAAGTTTTTATATTATTTTTTTATACAGATATCACAATGTCAATCCATTACTTTGCAATGGGTTCAAGCTTGAGAAGAGCAGATTTGGATTGGATGTTAGGAAAGAGTTCTTCACTATGAGGGTGGTGGAGCACTGGAACAGGTTGCCCAGGGAGGTGGTTGAGGCCCCTTCCCTGGACACATTCAAGATGGAGTTTGATGGGGCCCTGGGTGACCTGGGCTAGTGGGGATGTCCCTGCTGACTGCAGGGGGACCAGACCAGATGACCTCTAGAGGTCCCTTCTGGCCCAGACCATTCTATGATTCTACCTTCTTAGCTTTGCCTTATAATGTTCCCAGAAGGCCAAAAGTAGACCTGAGAACAGGATGACAGGGATTGGATTGCAGCCTGAGGAAGGCAAATTTAGACTGGATATTAGGAAGAAATTCTTTACAGAAAGGGTGGGGAGACACTGGCACAGGTTGCCCAGGGAGGCAGCAGGTCTCCACTCCCTGGAGGTGTTCAAGGCTAGGTTGGATGAGGCCTTCAGCAACCTGGGCTAGTGGGATGTGTCCCTGCCTATGACAGGAGCTTGGAACTAGGTGATATTTAAGGTCACTTCCCACCCAAATCATTCTTTGAATCTATGACTATGAAGGGTGTCATGAAATGTGTGTTAAATAAAAGGGCAGGCATTACTGGTAGACTGGCCATATTTTCAAGCTTGAATTTTTCCTCATGTTATTTCACATGGGTTTGATAATTTACCTAAGGGTTTTGTTGTGTGTTGTTTGGGTTTCCTTTTTTTTTTTTTCCCCCAAAACATTTGAAAAGTGAATTCTTTTTTTTTTTTTAGAACCCTTCTAAAGTGTATCACACCATGCAAATGAACTCCCTCAAGAACACCCCACAGACCTGATCAGGCTGTTTCATGTAAAAAGCTTAATAACAGGACTCTATTGTATGTGTAATATTTAAGCTTTTTAAAAGAGGTAGAATTGAGAATGGTATTAAATGTCAAGAAGGAACAAAATGTAACCTGTGAAAAAGCACAAACCAGCGAGGCTCGCTTTCTTTTTGATGCATTTTGCTTTCAGAAGAGGGTTGTCTCTTTCCCACTCCTCCATCCCCAGCTCTCTGCATTTTGAAAAGCCTATTTTTTCTGATTCACGTTAGGAGAGCCTACCTCATTAGCAAGCATATTGCTGAATTTTGCATGAAGGAGGCCAGGAGAGTCTGTCACCGATGTGTACTTGAAGGAATGTGGCTGCTGTCGGTATTTACTCTGAGTTCACACACAAAGAAAAATGAACAGAATAACTACATTTAGTTATTTAGTCTTGCCAGATTTTAAAAAAGAGTTTTCTTTTTTTTTAAAAAAAGGGACTTTTTCCAAACCCAGTGGTCTAGTATTGTTTCTTGGGCTTAAAGCTCTCCTTTGCAAAGTCTATTAATCATTAGACTAATTCGCCCTTTGCTACTCTGAATTTGGTGAATTCAAATCTCGCAGGGGAAATGAAAAGTAAATAAGGAGTAAGGTGTAGAAGAAAAAGTGCTGCTGTGCTGAATACAGTAATGAGGTTATTTCACTCTTTGCTGTCATTAACCCTGTGTGATGGTTTGGGAGTTCCCCACCTCCCCACACTTTGTAAAATGACCCAGACAAGACTCAGCCATCTGGAAGTTAAGAGATGAAGCTCTATTTACAGCTTAGCACAATACACAAGCAGATATATACACTATATACAGGAATATTTACAGAAATAGACAAGTTAAAGGTAATACAGACACACAACACCCCTCCCAGAAATCAGAGACCCCAGGAGGGGCTCCCAACCACCCTTCCACCTTCTCCCCACCCCTACACCTTACCCCAGCGTCTGGCTTATGCACAAGGCAAGTTTGGAGGATTGGCCGGGAGGGTTAGAAGGAAAGTGGTTAGTTGGGTTACTCAGCAGAGAGGAGAAGGCAAAAAGCTAGAGAGACTGAGACTCTCCAAGCCTGAGTGTCTTATCAATGTTTATGTTCTTAGTTTTATCCATCTCAGCAAGCCTATGAGTGAAGTAGACATCACCATTGTTTTCCTTTTCACAGCCTATAATATAATTTTCTCCATTAAAATATTCCACTTAGCCTCAAACCAGCACACCCTGGCTAGTGGAATTAGAGCAAAGGCAATCTGATCAGTGAGCAAGTGCTGCACAAGCTGGCTGAACTTCTTTGAGAGAAAAATGATGTTCCAGCTGCCCTGTGGGACAATGTCAGAATTCTGGACAAAATAACTGCAAGATCACTGTAAGCAGGTATCACTTCACTAGAACACTACTAGGAGGAGTACTCTTATCTTTCTCACTTTCACATCTATATGAATATGGGAAATAGATGCAAGATGTGAAACTAGGAGAAACTGTAAGAAGACAACAGAGAAAGTCTAATGTTGGAGAAGCAGTAGGAGGTACTTATTAGAGATAGACACAGTCTTATTTTCAGCTGAAAAAGCTCACTCCAGTTCTAAAATAACAACCACAACAACCTTCTGGGTACCTGAAACACAGCAGAAAAGATTTGAGAAAGCAGTTAGCAAAGTCTGCAAAACCTTGAACTGCATCAGGTTCACCCATCTGCAGTTAGGACACGAATGGGATGATCAAACACAAGGGGAGGGAGCCTAGCATTATCCAGTGAGTCACTTTGCCAGCCCAGTTTAATAGAAAGACATCTGGCAAACTCTTGTTTGTAGTGGGGAAATCAAAACCCTCTTTTGTTACCTCGCTGATGAGTTCAGAAGCTTTCTTCTTTCCTTCAATCTCTAGGGCCCCTGGAGTAATACATCCAACTCCTCGCATGAAGTTCATGTCAGACCGGTATAAATTCTGAGGAAAACCAAGCAGAAGTAATTACAAGTTTGCATTTGAGATGTCCTATATTTATTCATCCAAACCCACACCATAACAGCTGTCAAACAAATCTCTTAAAAGTAGTATCTACTACAGAGAATTCCTACTCACATCCCCGTGCATGAAGCCCTGACCCATCTCTGATGCAACTGCAAGGTGCTGAATGATACTGAGACTCTAACTTCTCTTTGTAACCTTGAAAAGGACTTTTCCCAGATACACAAATTTTCTTCATATAGAATGCACTAATCACAGCCAGATGTTATTTAGTTACACAGAAAACAAAGACACTTTGTTTTATAAATAAAAGCTGGCAACTTTCTAATAAGTGGAACTGCAGGCAAAAATAGCCTTGGATTTGAACAGTTCTGAGTGGTCATAATGCAAGAATGGAACACTAAGGCAAAATAGCACTAAAGCACTGTACTGCAGGCTTCATCAAAGCATTTTCCAGACCACCAAAACCAGCAGTGACTTTATTGTAAATATTCAAATGTAAATTGTAAATGTTCAAATGTAAATGTTAAAAAATTAATGATAGTTTAGTAGTAGACACATTATGACAAATTTAATCTGATGATGAGTAGGGAGAAGCAGATCATCTCATTTTTTGCTTCAAATAAGATATAGTGACCAGACACAATTTTGCCTACTTGATGGATATGTGGAAACTGCTGCTGCTTCCTGAGGGGAAAAAAAAACCTAGCTTTAGTTAGTGAGGCTTTTTTGGTTCAGCCAGCCACTTTGAATGGAAGTGGACGATGCCTTCCTTTTGTTTAGCCACCAAGGTGAACAGAATTGGCCTTCCATCCAGGACTGTCCAGTTCTAACCTCTAAATTCAAAGGCATTGTGGTGCTGCATGTAGGAAATATCCTTTGTGACTCAAAAAGTAAGAGAAGATGATGCTAAAACTATGGTCCTTGTCTCTCGTCAACTATCAACGTCCGCTGGCAAGAGAGAAATGTTGCACTCTAAGTGGTGTTGCTGCCAATCAGCATTTCACTCTAATCAAAGAGTGGCATAGATGGAAACCTGCCTCAGGATCTCTTTTCAGGCATTCTCACTCCAGTTAGGGCAGCACAGTTGGCAGTTGATGTTTACACTTGCTTGAACACAGTCTGTTATCATTAAGGCTGTTGGTCGAGAGCTTTAAACTGATACACAGCAGCACTCTGCGGTCAGGTGTTTTTAAGATATAGCCACTCCTGAGGTCTCCAGAGGCAATGTAATCTACTAAAACCCCTTTGCTCAAGGCTATGCCTACAAACACAGCCTACCCTTAAATTTGTAAGGCAATATCCAGTTAATTTTAGCCAAGATTACAGAGGGAGCCTAACTCAGCCTTAGAATTTCAGCAGCTATGTCTTAAGCCAGAGTTTATAAGTCTCTTACATGTGAGATGTTTAACAACAGGCATCTTCTGAAAGCATACACAAATTTCACACAGATAGAAAGCAACTCAAACACCAGTTGGTAAAGAATTTTCAAGGTTAGCAAGGTCGTAAAAAGAGTATTCCACCAGCAGTGCAATCATCCCCACTTGCAAACACTTCTCTGCCTGCTCATCAAAGCCTACCATGCTTTATCTCTTGGTATAAAGCGATCCCACGCATTGTACAGCTGCTCAAAAAAGATAAATGTCTCATTCCTGAACGTAACCAAGGGGGAGCAGCCATTGTTTACCCCTCAGCGGCTGCTCAAATACATGCTGTCAGCTGTCAAGACTTGGAACAGAACTATCTTGCATCAGAACCAGAGGGAAATACAGCTGGGATACTCTGCAGTTACCTCACTCTGCAGCTTGTATGCGTTCTTGGCGCATCGCAATCTCACATCGTCAGTCAGAGAAGTGTACTGGTGCAGCAGCTGTCTGTATTCTTGCTCACTGACCAAGGCCTGGGCTTTCCTGGCATGTACCAAGTGTATCATATCCAGGGGCAGGTGGAAGTGAGCCTTTGTATGGTCAAAACCTTGCTTATATTTCACCTATCAAGTTGAAAACAGATCACAGACATCACAGCACGGTAATTAGAATTCAGGTTTGTCCAAAGGGACACTCTCTGTATTTCTGCTGCCTTCCAGTGCAAATTATTGGTTGTAAAAGTAACTTTCATCACTTATTTAACCATGTCATGAATGATCCACATAGCACCTCTGCTTCAAAGACAGGCTGAGGGAGCTGGGGTTGTTCAGCCCGGAAAAGAGGAGGTTTTGGTGAGACCTAATAGCAGCCTGCCAGTATCTGAAAGGGGCCTACAAGAAGGATGGAAAGAGACTGTTTGCAAAGGCCTGCAGTGAGAGGAGAAGGGGCAGTGGCTCAAACTAGGGAAGAGCAGATTTAGATTGGATGTTAGGAAAGAGTTATTTACTATGAAGGTGGTGAAACACTGGAACAGGCTGCCCAGGCACAAGGTTGGAACCATCCCTGGAGATAATCAAGGTGAGGCTCAACAGGGCTCTGGGCAGCCTGATCTAGTTGAGGATGCCCCTGCTGACTGCAGAGAGGGTTGAACTAGATGATCTTTGGGGGTCCCTTCCAGCCTGAACTATTCTATGATTCTATGAATACCTATAATTAGAATATGCAGCAGCCTATTTTTCATCAAAACATCATATTCACTTCAGCTGACTTTTTTTGTTGTTGTTGTTGTTGTTAAAACCAGAAAAACTAAATTTATAGAATTACCAAACTGACAAATTCAATCTGCATTCATTGCATTTCCAGAAAGCACAACAAAAAGGCAATGCTACTGCCTGAGGATAAAATGCAAAGAGCCACATTTATATCAGAATGAGTACAAGCCCTTAATAAAAATATTTCTTATCTCCATGAATTTGACCAGTTTCATTTCATAGTTTTAACTATCAGGTTTTGTTGTGAAGTTTTTTTTTTCTTCAATTCTTGTTCCCATCGAAGAAAAAAGAAAGGCACAGAAATCTTCAAAGAATTTTTTTTTCACATGACATTTCCCAATCAGATTATGCAGATGTGAGATGTTCAAGCTGTTCATCCAGATAGTGAACATCCAGAGTTACTGATGATCATCAAACTGACTTAAGAGGAACCTGACAGATGGATGAATTCTTCAGGCACTTGTTACCTATATGTCTGAGTGTACCATTACAGAAGACAGAATGGCAGCACTCACTGAAATCCATTAACACTCTCCCATCTATATCCACAATCAAACTCACTATGGATAATTTTTCAGAAGACAAATAGCTCTTAAATTTTTTTTTAAATGTCCTTAAAAGTCAGACAAATAGCTCACTGCTTTCTGGATCAAGCCACAGTGTTCAAAATGCACTGAACAGTTACAATTCTTGTTGATGATGAACAAATGATGTGACACTTAGCATATCCTAGGACCAAGTGGGAACCATTCCTCAAGCAAAAAAGTCCAACTTCAAATTCCATGAACTCCTTCATCCTTTAGTTTCTCAGGGAAACAGTACATTGAAAATAATCACTGAATGATTTTGATCTCTACCAAATTTAATTGACCTCTGTACAAAGACCACTACTAATTGTCAGTTAAATCTGCCTCTAAGTGATACTCTTACAGAGTAAATTACTCCACACGAGGCAGCGGTAGTATGCAGCTGGGGCTTGTGCAAGAGTGCACAGTCTCCTCTTGTTGTCAAATTAATGTTGCTATAAGTAATGAAAAAGAATGTTAAGAGTATCATGATTATATTGAAATCTCTGGGAGAAGTGGGAGAGAAAACTAGGTTTGAAACAATAAGCTGTTCCACAGGCAATTCACAGCTAAGTCCATCTTGCATGGAGAACTACTCACTGCTAGGAAACCAATTCCAAAATGCTGACAACTTCTTGCTGGTACTCACATCACTCTGCAGAGATGCTGCATGGACTGAATGAGCAATATGAATATCACCATCCAGGCTGTGAGAGCCAATCATCTGCCCTTTCATTTTCTGAAATGCTTCCTTGTACTTGTGCTGCAAATGAAATAAGAATAGAAAAGTGAACAGGAGTGAAGCATTAGTCAGACTGTTAAAGCCTGAATAAAAGGGGTTTGTATTACAGAAGGAGATCTATGGACAATAAATCCCAGCTATGCTCAATACCATAATAAATCTGAATGAACCTTCAGTAGATCACAGGATCACAGAATGTCAGGGGCTGGAAGAGACCTCAAAAGCTCATCCAGACCAACCTCTGTGAAGAGCAGGATCACGTAGAGCAGATCACACAGGAACGCATCCAGCTGGGTTTTGAGTATCTCCAGAGAGGGAGACTCCACAACCCCCCTGGGCAGCCTGTTCCAGTGTTCTGTCACCCTCACAGGGAAAAAAATTCCTCATCATGTTCCTCATCCTATGCCTCAACTTCCACCCATTAGCCCTTGTCCTGTCATTGGGTATCACCCAGCAGAGCCTGGCTCCGGCCTCCTGGCACTCACCCTTTACAGATTTATAAACATTGATGAGGTCACCTCTCAATCTCCTGAGATGTTAGGAAGATCTCACCTATACAAACATTTTGATGTTTTATCCCAGTTAGGAAAAATAAATTTTAACATACACCAGTGAACACTTGCAAATAGCTTGGGTTGTAACTTTCTTTTACATGAGTGGTAAGAACCTGGTGCAGGTGCTCAGAGTCAGCCTTTGAAAAGCCTCTCTCCAACAGCTGCAGCAAAGTTTCTCCTACACTTGAAATTAATCTGTATATCTCTACAGCCTTTAAAGGACATCCAAGACAAACCCTGAAGGGTAGGAATTTCTGAATAAACTCTTCTAATGCATGCCTTAGCTAGGGCTGACAGCTGACTGTGGCTGCCAGCACCTGACCAATCCTTGACTGTCCAGTCACTACAGCAAGTAAGTTGTTCAGCTTCCTACTGGATGCTAGGTTTTGCAAACCTTCCTTTGCATAGTTCTCAACATACTTCATTGTACCTGCACCTCCAAAAGCACAACTAACTAGACCAAGACCAGGTGTCTCCCAGATATAGAGCTGGTTGGTGTCGTGGTAGGCCTAGATAGGCCAAGTGGGCTTGTGGATGTCCTGGCTTGCCCAGGCATGTTCCCCTGCTCCCCCTCCCTCTGTGCTGCGGGTGGTGGCCACAGGAAGGGGACAAAAGCCCCAGCTTCACCTAATATGGGCAAACTGGGCAAACTGCCATCCTGATTGGCTAATCTATGTCCAAAGGCCCATCAGTCT
>VWYK01085458.1:836-11711 GCA_013399775.1 Semnornis frantzii | reverse complement strand
AATATCATTAATTTTTAATCCATTTCCTTTACAGTTGGACATGCTGTTTCCATCAAGAGTCACTCAGCAGAGCAGAAACAGGCTGGAGTGGCTGACAGACTGGACAATATCAGCAGTTAAGTTCACGTACATCACTTAAGATTCCACTCAAAGCCTTTGCTGCCCGGAAAGGAATGGCATCTAGTTTGAGCTGATAGCCACCATCTCTCATCTTTCTCCAGGCCTCCTTATAGCGAGTCTAGGAAATATGGAAGAGGAATAAAGCAGAGTTACTCTTCAAAGGGTTTACAGTGCAGTATTATTGTTATCCTGGCACTGATACCGGACGAGTTCTGTTCTGTTCTAACACAGAGGGCAAACACAAATGAAACCACCAACACACAACAAGAATAATCAGAATCACAGAACCTTAGAGGTTGGATGGGACCTCTGGAGATCATCCAGTCCAACCTCCGTGCCAAGGCAGGATCCCCTAAGGTAGTTCACACGGGAACACATCCAGGTGGGTGGGTTTTGAAAGTCTCCAGAGAAGGAGACTCCACGACCCCCCTGGTCAGCCTGTTCCAGGTCTCTGTCACCCTCACTGTAAAGAAGCTTCTCCTCGTGTTGAGGTAAAACATTTTATGTTCCAATTTATAGCCTTTGCTCCTTGTCTTATTGCTGCTGACCACCAAAAAAAGAGATTGGCTCCAGCCTCCCCTCAGATATTCGTACACACTGATCAGATCTCTCAATCTTCTCTTCTCCAGACTAAACAGCCCCAGGTTTCTCAGTCTCTCTCCCTAGGGGAGATGCTCAAGTCCCTCAGTTATCCTCGTGGCTCTCTGCTGGACCCTTTCTAGCAGGTCCCTGTCTCTCCTGAACTGGGGAGCCCAAAATTGGGCACAGTATTCCAGGTGTGGTCTCACTAGGGCAGATCAGAGGGTGAGAAGAATCTCCTTCACATGACAAATGTCCATGATAATTTGTGGTTGTTGTTGTTCATTTCTAACTTTTCTAACTTATGAGAAATCTGATAAGAAGTTTGATTTACTTCAGAAATATTTATACCGTAGAGTGAATCATATACTGGGGAAAGGAAGGCAGTTTAGTATGATTTCCTGTGTAGGATAAATAGCAAAGCACTATTGATTGTTAAACTTATTTGGTTTTGTTTTTTTTTAAATGATAAAGGTCAGACTTTTACCTCACTGATATTCATAGCATTTAATTTAGCCTGAAGGATTTCAGGAAGATCTGTCGTTGGTGTATACTGATGCTTTACACTCTCTCCATGCTCCTTGTACAGCCTCTGCAAATAGAAATTAATTTCAGCAGCAAGCACTCACCACACACTCAAGTCACTAGTTCAGACAAAAAACCGTAACAAATAGATCTATGCAAAGACTGCAGAAACTTGGCAGCAGCCAATAATAAATGCAGGCAATTCCATCAGCTAAAAACTACTCAAAAGGTTGTGGAAGGTTGATACACCTATCAGCCAGACTATGCTAGTGTGGAACTCCTTGAAGCTTTGAGTGTATAGATCAATGTATATGAAAGTTCAGACCCTTGAATATTAATTTGCTAAGACTCCCAACACAGGTGAACAGGGAGACAAAACAGGTTTGTTAAGGATGTGCAGCCACAGGTGGCCCAGCAACACTTTGAAATTTCACAGAAAGCTGCAGAGTTTAAGTTCCCCAAACACAACTCCCCAAAGATGTTGGGTTTTAGCAGATAAATGTGATGGCCATTAGCTGTGCAATTACTCCAAAGTTCTTTCTAGAGCTAGTTGCAAAGGGACTGGTACACCACCTCAGAAGGAGACTGATCCCATTGGGCTGCTAGTTGCAAAAGGACTGGTCCATCACCTCAGAAGATGACTGATCCCATTGGGCTGCTAGTTGCCAAGGAGTTGGTCCATCACCTCAGAAGGAGACTGATCCCATTGGGCTGCTAGTTGCAAAGAGAGTGATCCATCACCTCAGAAGGAGACTGATCCCATTGGGCTGCTAGTTGCAAAGGGACTGGTCCATCACCTCAGAAGGTGACTGATGCCATTGGGCTGCTAGTTGCAAAGGGAGTGATCCATCACCTCAGAAGCAGACTGATCCCATTGGGCTGCTAGTTGCAAAGGGACTGGTCCATCACCTCAGAAGGTGACTGATCCCATTGGGCTGCTCTTGTAAATGCTTGGGTGCAAGTAGGCCCACTTGGATTGTGGCTCCCCGGGTGGAATATTAACAAGAGCTCCACGTGTGAAGAAGTGGAGCAGCAGACTGATTTTGACTGTGGCTCAGAGAAACATAATGACTTATATTTATCCTGTCTGAAATGTAAGCCTTTTGGATCTTATTAATTAAACCAAAGGCACAGACACTATGAGCATTACAATAGCATGTGTTTTTACACAAAGTCTTTCATCTTCTTCTTCACTTTAAAAATATCTGTTTTCACAATACAACCTCCTCTCATGTTTGAAACTTGTCTTTTTTGAGTGACTTTTGCTTATTATTCACTTCTGCATTATCCCAGTTAAGTCTACAATATTTTTAAATCGCTCTCCTATTAAAAATAAACATGTTTAAACACCAAACAGCCTCAATTCTTCCCTTTAAGATTTCCCCTCCTGGATTTCTCTCTCAGCAGGATGACAGCTTGAGATAAATAATTTTTTTTTTTTTTTTGCCTTTCCTTGTCATGTTGTCTTATATTTTGTTTCCAAAGAATATTAAGAAACTGTTTGAAAGATTTGTTTGAAAAATGGCCAAAAGAAAAAAAAAAACAAATGGGTTTCTTCCTGAGTGATTCACAAAAGGCCAAAAGTCTCTAGAGGTCAAAGGTCAGTCTTCTAAATTTTACTTCTGGAAAGAAAAATAATATTAACTGATGGACAGAAAGGCCTTTTTGCAGGAAACTCCCATTCACTTCAGTGAGATCTCTCTGACTTCCCATGCCAAGCTAGAAAAGTGCTCTTTGTGAGGTGCACCACACCAGAAAACAGAAGTTTCATGGTTCCCAAGCATAAGCTCAGAGAAAGAAAGAAAGAGAGAGAGAAAGCCAGTGCTTCAATCAGGTTGTTCAAAGAGGATACCACTCTTATAATCATAATGTATATACATTATAACTTACATCCACAGCCTGGTTATAACTAATTCTAGCCTGGATCATCTCAGGAGTGTCTTTAATACTGGTAAACTTCAAAGCATATGGATGCTGACGGTACTTCTTCTGTTGAGCAGAAAAAGATCAAAGCTGTGAATTTTGTGCTGCTCTTTCATGCTATTTGAAAGAGAAAAATCATAGGTTGCTGGAGATTAGAGTGAATTTGTGAACATAATTATTATTCCTCTTTCCTTATCTTTATGTCCTAGGTACTTTCAGATTAATATTTGTTTCGATTTAACAATAACCTTTTGCCGATTAATATTAAAGGATTGCTACTGAAATATAAGGAAAACATTTCAAAATCAGATCCTGCCTACCTAAATATTCCAGAACTCACAATTTTCAAATCTTTTTTTTTTTTTCAGATTACTTCAAATATATTTTCATTTGTAGCTTCTTTAAGCAAGAAAAGATACACAACTGTAGTGCGTTAACAATGGCAATCATTCAGCTTCCTGTTTGAGAGGGTTTAGGCCTCCTCCTAACACTCATAGCAGTTCTGTGCAGTCATTAACACTGTGCCTAATTGTTGTGGCTTGTCTTCTAGGTAATAGTATGAATTGCTGTCTACAAGTACCTGAAAGGATGTTGTGGAGAGCCTGCTGCTGGTCTCCTCTCACAGGTAAACAGTGACAGAACAAGCTGTGACTGGGTAGGTATCTTGGTAGGGCATATCACACCAGTGGGTTTAGACTGGACATCAGGAAACATTTTTTTCCCAGCAAGAGTGGTCAGGCATTGGAATGGGCTGCACAGGAAGGTGGTTGAGTCACCAACCCTGGATGTGTTTAAAGGTCGTTAGGATGTGGAGCTTGAGGATACAGTTTAAGAGTCAACTTGGTAGAGTAGGGATAACAATTAGACTTGATGATCCTGAGGGTCTTTTCCAANCTGGCTTTGAACCCCTCCAGGGAGGGAGCAGCCACAACCTCCCTGGGCAACCTGTGCCAGTGTCTCACCACCCTCACTGCAAACAACTTCCTCCTAACATCCAGTCTAAATCTCCTCTCTGCCAGTTTAAACCCATTACCCCTCATCCTGTCATTTTAAGACCTTGTAAATAGACCCTCCCCAGCCTTCCTGTAGGTCCCCTTGAGATACTGGAAGGCTACTCTAAGGTCTCCTGGAAGCCTTCTCTTCTCCAGGTTGAAGAGTCCTAACTCTTGTAGCCTGTCCTTAGAGCAGAGCTGCTTCAGCCCTCTGATCACTTTTTTTATATATGAAAAAGGAGCAGGAAGGAATGTGTATCTCTTGAAAAAAAAAAAAAAAAGAAAGAAAAGGTTCTTGGTCCAATGATTGCATCTTTTCATCATCTCTCCTGTTCTGCTTCATTAAAAAGGTGGGCTAGTGGGTAGCAATTGAGCACTGTTTGATTGCCATTATTATTCATAATATCATTTGTCACCTACTTTGTTTTTGCAAAGGCTATATGGACTCCTACTGGTGTGTGTTTGGTATCTGGTTTCCCTCTAATTACCAGCCCTATCCTTGGTTTTGAGCCTTTCATGTGGTAAGCCTTTTTCTTTCCCCTTTGAGTGGAAATTATTTTAATTTTATACAGACATTTTGCACACATTATGCAGCAAATTCTGTTACATGCTGTCATGAAATCTCACCTCACTAATGAGTTCTCCTGCCTTCTTAGCCTGCTCCACATTTAATGACCCAGTGGCTATCCATCCAGCTCCTTTCATCCAGTTCAAATCTGCTCTGTATTGGTTCTGACAAAGACAAAGGGGAAAAAAAAAAGGTCCTATTGTTGATGTTCGCACACTTAAAATGCCATTAAAGGATTCAGATGTCTCAGGAACAACAACCAAGTCAAATTAGTGCCTGCTTTTCTTATGCTCACTACTGCACAGTTGCAAGGAAAGCAAAATAAAAAACAACCAACAAATTATTACAGAATTATTGCAGAACTCATCAGCACTCATGCAATGCACTTTGCAAGGTAACACTTAGGAGTGGTCTATACCTCACTGGCATTTCTAATTTCTACTCTAATATGGCAAAGACCTCAGTTCTACTGTCCACAGTGCACTGTTTAAAAGATCACTCATGACTGGCAATGGTAAAAAAAAATTATACTTAGTATCTCCCAACCCCTATGCTTTTGTTATACTGGAGAGAAAGTATTTTGTTCTGTTTTACTTCTTACTTTCCTCACAAAATCTGCTGAATTCAAAAGATTTACACAAGCACCAGAGCTTTATTTCTCAGAGAAGCCAGAAGGCTTTCAGCAGCAATACCTCAAAAAGACCTGTACACTTATGTGTCTCAGACTCCTTGGAAAGCTCTGACTTCAACCCTCTGAATGGAATCTCTAACTTACAGCAACCATTTACAGTAATGAAACAAATCATCTGATGGTTACAGCTGGCCATGTGGCCTCCTTGTGGAATTTTATCACCAATTTTATCCCCATGAATTATTTAACCTCCTTGCACATTAGGTTAAAAAGGTCCATCACCTATGAATGCCAATGTTTTGCTAATATTTGAAGTAAGCTTTGAGAAAGTTACATTATAATTCTCCTCAGAAACATTGCACAAAAGATACTTGTTGAGCAAACAAGTGGTTAATATTCACTATTTTAATACTTGCTCTTTGGTGGTTTAAAAACAAAAATAAGGGGCAGAAATATGTCATGGCATTACACACAGAATCACAGCATGTTAGAGGTTGGAAGGGACCTCCAGAGATCATCCAGTCCAACCTCCCTGCCAAGGCAGGATCCCTTAGGGTAGTTCACACAGGAATGCATCCAGGTGGGTTTGGAAAGTCCAAAGAGAAGGAGACTCCACAACCTCTCTGGGCAGCCTGTTGCAGGGCTCTGTCACCCTCACTGTAAAGAAGTTTCTCCTCATGTTGAGCTGAAACCTCTGTTCCAGTTTGTAGCTCTTGCTCCTTGTCTTACTGCTGCTGACCACTGAAAAGAGCTTGGCCCCACCCACTTGACAGCCACCACTCAGATCTTTAAAGACATTGATCAGATTAGAAGCATAAACACATGAAGAATCCCTAAGTGTCAACAGGGGTTGAATGAAAGGGTATTGAGAGACCTCAAGCTCTGAACTTACATCACTCTGCAGTCCATAGGCCCGCTTGGCCCATGCCACTTTCATGTCAGTAGGCAGGACAGTGTAGTGATGGAGAGCTGTCTTGTAGCCTATATCTGTGGCCAGATTCTGAGCCTTTTTTGCATGGACGAGGTTAATCATATCCATGGAGACCTGGAACTGATTCTTTGTGTCCTCAAATGACTTCCTGTACTCCAGATGACTTTGCAACTTTGACATTTGAAGGGAATGAGCTATCTGTGAATCTTCCTCCACAGCTTTCACTCCAATCAGCTTACCCTTCATCTTCTCATAACCTTCCTTATACTTAACCTGTGAAGAAAAACAAAAGAAATACAGACCACGTGCAAATGATTTAAGCTTCCAAACTGACTGTTGTGGTAGTATGGTCTTGCTTACTTGGTCCTTGATACCAGCAAGTAAGAAGTCCATTTGCAAAAGGGACTGGAATGCCTCAGAAATTATTCAACAAACCCTTCCTCAATAATAATAATAAAAGCTGTAACAAATAATTCTCTTTTTTTTTGTTGTTGTTGTTCTCTCAAGGAAAAAACATTCTTTAAGCATTGAAGTCAGAAGGTTCTTAGAATCATAGAATGGTAAGGTTGGAAGGGACCTCAAGGATCATCCAGTTCCAACCCCCTCCCATAGGCAGGGACACCTCCCACTAGCACAGGTCACTCAAGGCCTTATCCAACCTGACCTTGAACCCCTCCAGGGAGGGAGCAGCCACAATCTCCCTGGGCAACCTGTGCCAGTGCCTCACCACCCTCACTGCAAAGAACTTCCTCCTAACAACCAGTCTAAATCTCCCCTCTGCCAGTTCAAACCCATTGCCCCTGGTCCTGTCATTACAAGACCTTGCAAATAGTCCCTCCCCAGCCTTCCTGTAGGCCCCCTTCAGATACTGGAGGGGTCTTCTTTTCAAGGAATTTTCCAGCCAGCATAAATATATTAAGCTATGATATTTCATAGGAGATTTTCACTTCATTCTGAGTTCTAAAATTCACCCTCCAGTCATAAATAGAACAGGAAAACACAGGCAGCACAGGGGGAAAGACTCTGAATTGCTCGGAGCAAACCTTCTGACTAATTACAGAATGCCAATCACTCAGACAACTCCTCCATTGCTGCTTAGCATGAATCAAGTGAGGGTGGCTCAGGGCACTGAGGCATATGTGACACATCCCCAGCACTCTGGTAGTAACCTGGACTGTCAGCTGTCCTAAGAATAAAGAAGGCTGATAGAGTCCATACTCACATCACTTGCCAGATCCCTCTTTGCCTTAGCTGTCAAGAATGACAAAGCATCCAGACGAAGCTCAAATCCTTTTTCCTTCTGCTTCTCCCAGCTACTCTTGTAGAGTTTCTAAAGAAATAATAGCACAGTCTTTTTACTGCCATCAGTATATGCTGCTTGTTCTATGGTCACAGGGAAAGGTCTCAAGTAACATCAGACCTGACTGCTCCCCATGCCCAGCAACCACATGACTAAGGATCAAATCCTGAAGTCTTCACTTACATACAGTACCTGTGGATACTGTGACCCCAGTATCATAGAATCACAGAATTGTCAGGGCTGGAAGGGACCTCAAGGATCACCTAGTTCCAACCCCCCTGCCATGGGCAGGGACACTACACACTAGATCAGGTTGCCCAGAGCCACATCCAGACTGGCCTCAAAGACCTCCAGGGATGAGGCTTCCACCACCTGCCTGGGCAATCTGTTCCAGTGTCTCACCACCCTGATGCTCAAGAACTTCTTCCTAACATCCATCTGAATCTACCCACTTCAGTTTTGCTCCATTCCCCCTAGGCCTATCACTACCCAACATCCTAAAAAGTCCCTCACCAGCTTTCCTGTAGGGCCCCTTCACATACTGGAAGGTCACAATAAAGTCTCCTCAGAGCCTTCTCCTCATAAGACTGAACAGCCCCAACTCTCTCAGTCTGTCTCCATAGGAGAGGTGCTCCAGCCCTCTGATCATCCTCTGGACACATTCCAGCATGTCCAGATCTTTCCTGTCATAGTGGCTCCAGAACTGGATGCAGTACTTCACCAGAGTGGACTAGATGGGGAGAGTCACCTCCCTCACTCTGCTGGCCAGACTTGTCCTGATGTAGCCCAAAAATCTGATTTGCTTTTTGGTCTGCAAGTGCACATTGATGGCTCGTGTTGAGCTTCTCACCAGTTCCAGTGAAGTTGTCAACATGCCACACATTTGGAAGCACATGGAAAACACCCAGTTTCTAACTCTAAAAGTGTGAATCTTCAGAACATCCCATGTGACTAGCACTGAATTAAAAGCAAGTAGTTAAATTTAGATATGAAGTTTTAACACTTAGAACATTTGGACTTTCTCAGAGAGAGAAGCTAACTTCTACCTACAGAACAAACATTTCAACATCAGCTGTAACTACTGACAGGAGAGGACCCAAACCTCTGTCTTAGACATTACCTCACTGATATTGGCAGCATTTGCTTTGGCCAGTATGAAGACAGGATCATCTTTGCTGATAGTGTACTGATGAAGAAACTGCTCTTTTCCTGACCTGTAGGCAACCTGCCCACAGAAAGCAAAGCATGGTTAACAAGCAGTAGTCCATGTTTAATGTTGAAGGAATACTGATTAAAACACCCCAAATATTGGTGAGGGTTAATTATTGGTAAGTTAAACTTTAGCATCACAACTCTTTTTTTTTCTCCCCTAAATATGTATTTAACAGCTGACTCAGAGTCAAATTACTCACAGTTAAATTTCAGGGAGTAAACCAAGATACTTTCAATTCCCTTTCCTAAAGTTAGCTCTTAACTGGCTATAAAGCTGACATCACTTCATACTCTGTACAAATAAATGCATGCTAGAATATATTTCATCCAGTACTAAACTGCACCTATTTTTAGGTGGAATGAAAGTCTTTAATATGACACAGAAATAGTACATTTTAGACATGACATTAAGAACAGCAAGCAGCTCAATCTGCAGAGAAAATTTTGTGGCTTAAGTGTAATTGCTGACTCCAGTCAGGACTAATATTCCAACTTCAGGAAAAAAATATCAAGGATCTTTTCATGGCCCAAGTAGCAAACATCTCCATTTTATAACCCAGGGCAACATCAACAGAGAGATGAACTGCTCTGTTTCACATAAAACTGTTGGAGGAGCTGCTGAAAAGCTATGAAAAGATGCTACATTTCTTACCAAAAAAGTCCCTACTATAAAGGTCTAAATTCATGGTTACTATTTTGACTTCAACACACATACAGAAAGGCAGCATTGTCCAGTACACAGGAGATAAGTAATGAGAGTCAGGAGACCAACATTCTCCTCTGATTTAGTTTGTTGTCATCTTTGAGACACACAACACTCACTAGTAAGCGCCAGGTTTTAACTGACAAAGAGAAACAAGAAAGGAAACATGGCAGCTGCCTGGAAAAGATCAATCAAGAAGCAATAACACTTAATTCACATCACAACTGAGAAGTGACAGTATCTTGATTTCACAGCACAATATGCTAAAAGTCACTTTAAAAAAAGCTTGACAAGTCAGGGCTGCTCCCAAATTAATTAGTCAACAATTTTAACAACAGGTTCCCCTTCTTTTGGAAACTTCAAAGTGAGCTGCTGTCAGCTAAGTCCTGCCAAGGAGTTCTAAAGTACCATCTCAGCCCAGAAGTCATCAGGCAGTTGGACTAGATGACCACTGAAGGGCCCTTCCAATTGAAACTGTGCTATTCTACTCTGTTCTAACTCCATTTCTATTCCAGCTCTGCTTCTATCTCCGCTTCTATTCCAGCTCCACTTCCATTCCATTCCAGCTCCATTTCCATTCCACCTCCACTTCCATTCCCCCTCCACTTCCATTCCCCCTCCACTTCCATTCCCCCTCCACTTCCATTCCCCCTCCACTTCCATTCCCCCTCCACTTCCATTCCCCCTCCACTTCCATTCCCCCTCCACTTCCATTCCCCCTCCACTTCCATTCCCCCTCCACTTCCATTCCCCCTCCACTTCCATTCCCCCTCCACTTCCATTCCCCCTCCACTTCCATTCCCCCTCCACTTCCATTCCCCCTCCACTTCCATTCCCCCTCCACTTCCATTCCCCCTCCCCTTCCATTCCACCTCCACTTCCACTCCACCTCCACTTCCATTCCACCCTATCCACCAGACTCACCCAGACACAAGGAAGCAATCTAGTTTGGGAAAATATGACTGGTTTAGCATTTTACTAAACCATAGAATCTTAAAATGAAAAAGTGAAGTACTTTAGCAAGGTAAATAAAGTTAAAATAACAGCAACAGCAGTGATTCTGTGTTTCTGTGAAGTACATGTGGTCTGAAACTGCTGATACAGCTTTAGGTAGTCTGACAGGGCCCTTAGTGAAAGAGAACACAGAACCTGGGATGGATGTGCACCAGTCCCTGTTTACATTGCTTTGAAGCATTGCCTAAGGATCAGATGGGAATGCTGTGTTTTCACTCCAGCTTCCTTCCTTGTTTTTACTACTTCATGGACAACCAGTTTCTCTGCAGATGACATCAACATCTCAGGAGCACTCTCATGAATATACTGCAGCCATGCTTGAATCCAGCCTTCACCAACACAGCCTGCACAACCCACAAGTTTGTTGCAAAAACTGT